>JAJJMB010017394.1:0-104086 GCA_023531105.1 Papaver atlanticum
TTTTTTTTTTTGGTTAATAGCGTTTAGTGAAGACCCCCCACGAGTCAACATTCTTTGTTGTGGCAAAGACAAAAAAAAATCGTGTCTTTACTTTGCACCAAATCATAGCTCCACTTCACGTTTTTTCTTTTCCCTTTTTGTTTTTTTACCACTACAATCTTTACGACTTGTCTGTATAAACAGCACACGCTTCTCGATGACATTATATATACAATCAGCTAAAATACCAACTGTTGCTAGATTGACCAACTGTTGTAATGTATAAACGAAGGGATCGGTGGTAATAAATAAGGATTAAGGATTAAGCAGCTTTGACTATAATTGACCGACACCAATAAAAAATATAATCTATTCTATCTATAAAGCCAACTACCCTTATTGTAGCAGGGTGAAGCTGCAATGTTTTTGGACCATTTTGCCCCCATTTTTTTGTTATTAGAAGAACAAACTTAAATGATAGTGAGGGCATCATCGTATTTTCACAATATAATAATTAGACATCCTTTTTTGCCCTTGAGATTATTTTTTCTGTCAAACATTACCTCAATGAATCGAGGGCATAAGCAGTAATTAATCTGTCTAAGACAAAATGTCAAATATTAGTGGTGGATTTGTGGTACCCAGTTGTGAAATTGATGATTGTGATTGACTGTGGATGATTCATTGATGCAACAACAAGTCTTTGAACTAAGCAAGATCATAAAGTTTATCAGGAAGAGAAATTGGCAGATGTTTTTGGTGGGATAATTCATGGTGAATATTTATAAATTCAAAAAGAGAGAAATCTGGCTATCCAAATATGAGCCATTGATCCATGCACGTGCCAATGCACGTGCTTAACATCTTGTAACTGATAAATAAAAGGTTGTTTTGTTGAAATTATTTTGTAAAACATGATAAAATTTTACCACCACACAAATGTAATTAAAATAAAATTACCGATTAAAGTTACATAATAATTTTCAGGTTTTTCGGTCTCGCTCGTTATCGTTAGGGGTAATTGTCGATTTTCACTTGTAATTCTGTTATCTGTCTGACAATAAAATGTTACAGCGGAATTGCAGTGAGATGTTTTTTTGGCCGCTTGGAAATTGCCAGTGGTCAAGATAGCACTATTCGTGTCATTATACTGATTTTAGGTTTAAATTTTGAATTATGGACCACAGTCAAACAGACTTTTAGTTACATGGCATTTTTCAGTTATTGGGATAATTGTCGAGTTTCGCACATTCTTTCGTCGTCCATCTGATTAAAGTTAGAACTTCAACCTTTCGAGTTCAGGCGTTTTGCATCAAAATTTATTACATAATCAAAACTCGACACTTCAATTGTAATAAACCGAAACAATATGAATATTTTTTATGAAAATTGGATCGAGTTAGGACGATTTCGAGTAAATTGGAGAAACTGGAACTTAATCCTTTTGAATTTAGGTTATAATATACGTAAAAATTCAGTTACATAATTAAGAATCGGCACTTCACTTGAAAATTTGACCTGGTTGGAACGAGTTCGAGTAAAATTGGAGAAACTAGAACTTCATCCTTTCAATTCGAGGCTATATGCGTCAAAATTCAGTTACATAATCGAGACTCGGCACTTCACTCGGAAATTTGACCTGGTTGGAACGAGTTCGAGTAAAATTGGAGAGAAACTGGAACTTTATCCTTTCGGTTCGAGACTATCCTCGTCAAAATTCAGTTACATAATCAAAACTCGGCACTCCAGTCTAACATTTGGTCTAGTTGGAACGAGTTTGAGTAAAATTGGAGAAACTGGAACTTCATCCTTTCAATTCGAGGCTATATGCGTCAAAATTCAGTTACATAATCAAGACTCAGCACTTCACTCCGAAATTTGACCTAGTTGGAACGAGTTCGAGTAAAATTGGAGAGAAACGGGAACTTCATTCTTTCGATTCGAGGCTATCTGCGTCAAAATTCAGTTACATAATCAAAACTCGGCACTTCGGTCGAATTTTTGATATAGCTGGAATGAGTTTGAGTAAAATTGGAGAAACTGGAACTTCATCCTTTCAATTCAAAGCTATTCAGTTACATAATCAAGACTCGACACTTCACTTGAAAATTTGACCTGGTTAGAATGAGGTCGAGTAAAATTGGAGAAACTGGAACTTCATCCTTTCGATTCGAGGCTATATGCGTCAAAATTCAGTTACATAATCAAAACTCGGCACTTCAGTCGAATATTTGATCTAGTTGGAACTAGTTCAAGTAAATTAGAAAAACTGGAACTTCATCCTTTAGAATTGAGGCTATCTGCGTCAAAATTCAGTTACATAATCAAGACTTGACACTTAAGTCGAAAATTAGAGTTCGAATAAAATTGGAGAAACTGGAACTTCATCCTTTCGGACCGAGGCGATTTGCAATTTGCATCAGAATGTGTATTTATAATAACAAAAATCCCTTACTCAATTGTAATAAATATAAAACAATAAAAATGATTAAGCTCAAATTAATTTAAACTCAATATTTTTTTATCAAAATTGAATAACTGAATAAAAAGAATTAAATTCAACTGAGACCCAAAGTAAAAAATTCAAGAAGTACATTAAGAAAAATTTCCAAGTAACATTTTTATCATAAATGAAAACTTCTACTAACAAACCAGGGCTGATAAATTTTATTGTGAGCCATTGTTAGGACGCTTACTGGTGTTGAACTTCTGCCTCTCCTAAATTTTCCTGTAACATCGTAACTAATAATCAGTACTAAAACTTCATAAGCTTTCATCTACATTACCATGCCAATTCATCAGCTCTGTTATCCATGGCATACTAAACATGCACTGCAACCTTTCCGCAACTGAGAAGTATCTTAGTTTTTTCATCGCCACTCTTTTGGCATGTGGCTTCTTCTTATCAGCTGGTTTCCATCTACTTTCTTTACAATTAGGACACTCATCCAAGTCAGGATAATCCTTCCGGTAAAGAATGCAATCATTCGGGCAAGCATTTATAATTTCACACTTCAACCGAAAATTATACAACCACTCTTTTCTGACATTAGTTCTCATTAGCAACTACATAAACAACTTTAGAAAGGTTTCCTCTAAGGAGTACTTTAGTTCCAAGGCATTAAATATTTAAGTGAAATGTCTAAAATTAATATCATCTTGATTTTTACATGGAAAGTATATCTTTGGCATGCAAAAATTTGCATTTTAGACAGATGGCTCTACACAGTAAATTAAACTTGTCTCACGAATCCAACCTAATTACTAACACCCATACGGGATTGGACGAAACACCCACAAATACCATTTCAGGGCATACGTACTGGATGTCAAAGAAGCGATAGCTAGCCGGAGACAATAGATTAGTATGCAGTATAACTCACTATATACAGTCTGTACCTATGAATCATCACGAGAGATGCAATACTGGTTACAGAAAGTGGTCCTGCAACAAAAACTATCCAAGCTATTAAATGCAAAAGAGTAAACAAATCATACATGTGGCAGACAGTTAGGGCCCAAAGGAAAACCGAGATGCATCTGAATTGCATCTATTCTGCTTTAGATAAACTAAAGAAACTAAACTAAATGTTAAAGTGGTGTATTAGATTTTACTTGCGTTTATCCACATTCTACCTTAGTGGTTTCTCTTAGCAATACTCAATTAAAACTCACGATCACAGCCGTTTATCAAAGATATATTGGTCAGTCATACAAATGCATCGAACCAATGTGAAACAACCTGATAATCATAAGAAGATGGTGCACCGTTTTAACCGATATGTTCTTCTTATCATCTCACTGATCTCAATTTATTTGTTACGATCTGACTAGGGGAAGGGAAGCATCTAAGAGTAGTACTACTACACTGCCGGCCTGTGGTTGGAGTTTGCATCTTGTTGAACATTTTCAAACACCAGCAGTTCAGAGATACAAAATTTACAATAATTCATGGAAACGTTTGGCTAAACAACATTTGGTAAAAAATGAAGGCTAATCTTAGAGATTTTGATACAGAACTACAAATTATCAGAATAAGATTAGTATTCAATGCAGTAAAAAACAAAATTACAAATTATCAGAATTAAGATTACGTTTTTAAATAGTTTTTTGAGGAGACACGGTTGGTAAAATAATTTATTGCTGATTGGGGATCTAAGAATCAGACTCGTCTGAATAATCTCTGTCAAGGAACATAATGTTGGCTCTGACTTCAATGTTTTCTTTGACAATAAGAATTTGTTTACTTTGTTTTTCAAAGTTGATTGGCAATTATTTTCCAGTGCTATCATACTGCATTACAAACTAGTAAATGTATTATGCGTCTGTTCTTCCGAAAGTTACAACCAACACGATGCAATGTATAAATATTAATCTAAAGTTAGACAGGGTTTCAGTCCTAAATTGTGTGATGAGTACTGATTCTACTGAACACATATCACTTCTAGAGAAAAATCAAGAACGTATATGCATGGTTAGGACCAAACACTAAAATATCCTCTTTGGCCGTAGGATGTCATTCTAAAAGCTAAAGTTTATAAAACGGCATCATTTCAATAAAGCTTGTTTCAAGATTTTTGAAGCACGATGAAACACCTAAATTAGAAAAGGAAAAATTTAAGCAATTTTCAAGACCTTTGAGGCACATTCCTTTTCACCTTCCCCCAACACCCACAATTTTGAATTTTGGCCTGTCTTAGCAAACAGACGGCAAGCAGTAGGATTCCAAGTAGTGGAGATTAAGCTCAAACTGCAAATACTAGATAATTGTATTGTAACACGTCTAGGATAAATACTCACCAGATCAATCTTATACTCAGAGAGAAGAAACAACACATGACCATATTAACAAAGAACTAATCAATCTGATGACATAAACCTATAAAACCTACTAAGCAACAGGACATTTTCATGATCGAAGTTTGGAAAGAAATATTATTACAATAAAGGAAATCCATATGTCATACTCTCATCAAATCAACAGACCAGTTGCAGAACCAATTTATGAAACCAAAATCTTTACAATTATCAATTCTTAGAATAGAAGCTTAAGCGGAAAAAAAAAAATCAAAGATGAAAAGGGATTTGAAACTTACTTTAATTTGATATTTCTTCTTCTCCGATCTCCTCTTAGGTTTGTCTAGCAAAATAACAAAGAGAATGGTTTGAAAAAGTGAATTCCGAAACCAATTTCATTCAATCAAAATCATTCCTTCCCAATTTCTACCTTAATCAATTTATCAAATCAAAATCTTTGGATGTACAATTTTGGTCACCAAAATCAATTTTTTAGGGATATAGAAACTTGAGCAAAACCCAGATACAAAGATGACAAGGATTCCAAACTTACTCGATACCGTCTTCTTCTTCTTCTTCTAATCTAGAGTCTCCTCTTGGGTAGTTAGGTTTCCGGAAGGAAAAAAACAGACGGCGGTGAAGAGATGAACTAAGAACTTATCTTCTGCTTCTGGGGGGTGTTAACTAGAATGGAACCGACATGGCTCTATCGACTTATGGCAAGTAAGCCGGTGTCTATGCTAAGCCAGTGGCTATTTTTGTGGTGCGTAACAAAATATTATTGGGGGCGTATTATAACTTATGATACCCGACAGTTTTATTCCGTGATATAATAGTTCATGAAAAGTCACGCACCTACAAATTTATCACATTTGAGAATAACAGTTTTTTTGTGTTAAATAATGGGTCCCACTATTTTCAAATTATATGACATTATTTGTTTGTAATATCCTAATCACGCAATTAGTTTGTCATTTAAAAACGTGATTTATAGCCTATTCTGGACTAGTGGAGCTGAGTTTAACTCACTTACATATTTCTCGAAATATGTGTTGGTAAGCTTTCGCTTTAACCAAGTTCATCTTATACTCTTGACGAAAGTCAAAAGATGATCATGTGAAAATCGCCTGGTAACATCTTACATGATTTGTGTGAGACAGTCATTTGATGTAGACTCGGAATGTTTCGTATTGATCATACGATCACTTGAAAATTGCTTTGAAGCTAATAGTTTGTGTGAGACAGCTATTCCCGTCTTCCAAGAATGTTTCAATGGTTGAAATGAGAGTTTAGAACAATTGGATTTAAGCATAGTATGCGTACTTGCATATATGTAATCCATGTCCAGGAACCATGGTATGCATACCCGTATGCGTACTGGTTGGTTTGTGAAGTTCGGGAACCTGTTATGCAAACCGGTACGCGTACTGGCGTAAGGTTCAGGTCCGGGAATTTCTGCTGAGTTTGGATGGTATGCTTACCAGTTCGCGTACTGGCGAAACCCAAAGTTGGTCCGGCTACTTAGGTACGCATACCTAAGTAGATGATATTCTGAAATCGGTTTGTTCATGAACTAATACATTTATATAATAAGGAATGCAATCTTTTGCAAACCGTGGCTATAATGTTCATGACTTGATTCGAGTGAATCAAAATAGATTTTGCTTCAATTGTGTCTTGTATACTTCTATGAGCATATAAACAATTGAACAACTCTAGAACTAGTTTCATTTAAGTCATTTGAACTAGTTATAGTTAAGATGAATAAGGTTGATATGAAAGTGTTCATATGGCTAACTTCGATTAACTATTGTTGAGCCAACAAGGTGTACACGTTTAGGTACGGTTACTCATATCTAAATGAAGGTATATTTCATTTGTGTGTAACAAGCTAAGTTCGATCTAACGGTTGAAAGATATTAGCTTGAGTCTAATTAGGTTTTCATCTAACTGTGAATATTGAATGCTTTGTTACCAAGGTAACATTGATTGCAAACCCTGATTTGAAGACTATATAAAGGAGAACTCTAGCAACTGGGAATCCTAATCCCCACACCTCCTGTGTGATACTAGTTGCGACTAGAGTCGATTCTCCTTTAACCTTAGGTTTTTCACGAAACCCTGTAGGTTAATGACTTAAAGACTTCATTGGGATTGTGAAGCCAGACCCAACTATTTTCTATGTAGTTGGTGATCTTATCTTGCTGTTTCTATCATGATTGAGTACTATCTTCTTTAAGATTGGCTCGAGATTTAATCTCCGATAGGCAAGATAAAAAGTAGTCACAAACATCTTCGTCTCATCGTTTGTGATTCCACAATATCTTGTTTCACTACCATACGATTAAGATTATTGTGAGGTGATTGATATTTCTAGGATGTTCTTCAGGAATATAAGTCCGGTATATCAATTTGTTCCTGTTCACCTTGATTTATCAAAAGACGAAACAAAACCTCTAGGTATTTCTGTGGGAGATTTATCTATTCGATAGGCTTTTCTGTGTGAGACGGATTGGTTTATCAAATCTTCGACTTTGGGTCGTAGCAAATCTTAGTTTTGGGTGAGATCAGCTAAGGGAATCAAGTGCCTAGAGTCCTGCTGGGATTCAAAGACGTAAGGAGCGCAACTGAACCTTGATCGGTGTGAGATTGGTTAGGGCTCAACTACATTCCAGTCCGAAGTTAACTTGGAGTAGGCTATTGTCTGTAGCGGCCTAATATCGTGTGGGGTTCAAATATGTACTAGGTCCCGGGATTTTTCTGCATTTGCGGTTTCCTCGTTAACAAAACTTATGGTGTATATGTTATTTCTTTTCCGCATTATATTTGTTTATATAATTGAAATATCACAGATTGTGCGTAGTTCAATCAATTAGAGAATCCAACCTTTGGTTGTTGATTATATTGATTGACACTTGAACATTGGTCTTTGGTACCGTTCAAGTTGTTTCACATAATAATCAGGCTCACAGATTTCTATCTGTTTGATTTGCTAATTACATTATAAAACAGAGATACAACTCTAGGATATATTTCCATTGATTGAGTCTGATTGTCTAGTTGATTCTCTTAGAATTATATTAAAGTGTGTCCATACAGATTGCTAAGCGAAATATTGTGTGTGGTTGTTAGACCCCCTCTTTTTCAATTGGTATCAGAGCAGGCAAACACGTTTAAGACCTTATAAGTCTGTGTTTATGGCAATCTGAATCCGTGAACAGAAGTTTAACTCTTGTCTTTGCGCATACTAAAATGTCTTCCAAAGCTTTAATTATGCCAATTGTCTTGGGCTTATCTCAAAGGATAACTCCTTAGTTGATTCTTCCGAATCCCGAGGTAGTAAGTTTGTTATAACAAATATTGATAACATACCCTCAAAAATGACAATTGATACTATGTCAGAAGCTGAAATGGAACTCATCAGATTTTCAAAAAAATCTACTGAGACTATTGATTTTCAAAATCATGCTCAACTCATTGATGAATTTGAAAAGTTTCTTGGTCGAGAACGGGAACTCTATAGTATCATTGAGTCCTTCTCTAACAATATCGAAAAACTAATTCAAGAAACTACCCTGCAGCCTGAAAAAATTAGTGTTCTTGAGGATATTGTTGAAGAAGATTGTTAGAGAAAAACGTTTGATCGAGACACATTCATCTGATCTGAAAAACCTTCGTTTTGAAAAAGAGAAACTGGTTGCATCCCTTCTTCTAGCCCAAAAATAGTGCAAAACCTTGAAAGAGGAAAACTCTGTTTTAACGAGAAAATCTTCTGTGTCATTCACTAATTCTCAGACAGAATTACGATACATGAAGAAAAGTTCTCCAAAGGATGTTCCTGCAAAGAAGTGTTTTCATAATTTGCAGTCTCCTAATAGGGCTATGAATTTAAAGCAGGTTCCGTCCAATATTTCTCTTCCACGAACCTGTTCTTTCTGTGGGAAAAAGAATCACTATGTTCAATATTGTTTTGCTAGAAAGAAACTGTTAGAGCATTGCTCGGTCGAACTCGCAAGCGTTGCTATCTCAAGCTTGTTGTCAAGTTTAGTTGCCAAAACTATAAGTCTTGATTTCTAGTATACTTATAGCTAAGTCTCGGACTAGGATAAAAAGTGTAGTTGAGCTCTAGACTCCACGATATTCATCATGCAAAGACGAAGAAGTACTCAAGGAACTGGTGGATCTTCATCGACAAAAAGGTATGTGGAGACTTAAACTTATCTATCACTCAAAAGTCTATCTACTCTATCTCCTATCTTGAGACAAAAGTCGTATTGCTATATAGACTTCGATTATACACATTTGCTATTTCGAGTCGAGTTTATCTCTTTTATCTATTTCTAGAAATATGTGTTGGTAAGTTTTCGATTTGGCCAAGTTCATCTTTACAAGTGACGAAAGTCATGTTGATTATTTCAATATCTTGAAAATTGTTTTGATGAAGAATAGTGTGTGAATAACCTCTATTTAACATCCTCTAAAAATGTTTCAATGATTGAAATAAAGAGTTTAGAACATGTAACCATCTTTGGATATAAGCATATAATGTGTTCGCGCATTAGTGTACAAGTCCAAAACCGGGAACCAAATGTATGCATACTTGTGTGTGTACTAAATGGTTGATGGAGACTGGGTAAGTATGCGTACCCGTACGCATACTGGCGGAAGTTCACGTCCGTAAATTTCTGCTGAGTTTGGAAATCAAAACCAACTTAATACGGTTACCTAAGTATGCGTACATGTACGCATACTGACGGAAAGTTCACGTCCGTGAATTTCTGCTGAGTTTGGAAACCAAAACAAACTCAAATCCGGTTACTTAAGTATGCATACCCGTACGCATACTTAAGTGTGTTACGTTCTAAAATTGGTTTTTTCATGAACTAAAACATTTATATATTAAGGAATGCAATTTGCAAACCGTGGTTATAATGTTTATGAATCGATTCAAGTGAATCAAAACCAATTTTCCTTCGATTGTGTCTTGTATACTTCTATAAGATCTAAGCAATTGAACAACTCTCAAACTAGTTCATTTGAGTCATTTGGACTAGTTATGGTGAAGATAAATAAGGTTGATATGAAAGTGCTCATATGGCTAACCATTGGTTAACTACTGTTGAACCAACTAAGTGTACACGTTTAGGTACGGTTACTTAAACCTAAATGACGTATATTTCATTTGTGTATAACAAGCTAATTTCGATCTAACGGTTGAAAGATATTAGCTTGAATCTAATCAGGTTTTCATCTAACGGTGAATATTAAATGCTTTGTTACCAAGGTAACTTAGATTGCAAACCCTGATTTGGAGACTATATAAAGGAGAACTCTAGCAACTGGGAAACCTAATCCCCACACCTCCTGTGTGATACTAGTTGTATAAGCTAGAGTCGATTCTCCTTTAACCTTAGGTTTCTACCGAGACCTTGTAGGTTAACGACTTAAAGACTTCATTGGGATTGTGAAGCCAGACCCAACTATTTTCTCTATAGTTGTGTGATCTGATATTGCTATTTCTATCATGATTGAGTACAATCGTAATATTGGCTTAAGATTAATTTATCCGATAGGCAAGATAGAAAAGTAGTCACCAACATCTTCGTCTCATCGTTTGTGATTTTTTAATATCTTGTTTCGCTAGTCGATTAAGATTATTATGAGGTTATTGATAATTCTAGGTTGTTCTTCGGGAATATAAGTCCGAGTTATCGATGTGTTCCTGTTCACCTTGATATATCAAAAGACGGAACAAAACTTGTAGGTATTTCTATGGGAGACAGATTTATCTATTCTTGTATACTTTTTTGTGTAAGACAGATTTGTTTATTAAAGTCTTCGACTTTGGGTCGTAGCAACTCTTAGTTGTGGGTGAGATCAGCTAAGGGAATCAAGTGCGTAGTATCCTGCTGGGATCAGAGACGTAAGGAGCGCAACTGTACCTTGAATCAGTGTGAGATTGATTGGGGTTCAACTACAGTCCAGACCGAAGTTAGTTTTTAATAGGCTAGTGTCTGTGGCGGCTTAATACAGTGTGGTGTTCAATCTGGACTAGGTACCGGGGTTTTTCTGAGTTTGCGGTTTCCTCGTTAACAAAACTTCTAGTGTATGTGTTATTTATTTTCCGCATTATATTTTGTTATATAATTGAAATATCACAGGTTGTGCATTTGCATCGATCAATTGGTAAATCCAACCTTTGGTTGTTGATTGAAATTGATTGATCCTTGAACATTGGTGTTTGGTACCGTTCAAGTTTATTTTTCTTGTATTCAATCAAACTCGCAGATTTCTATTTGTTTGAGTTGGGATTGAATCGAAAAATTGAGATATAACTCTTTGATATACTTTTTATTAAGATTGAGTCTGACTGTCTAGTTGATTCTCTGAAAAGTATATTGGAGTTAGTCCATACAGATTGCTAAGCGAAATATTGGGTGAGGTTGTTAGACCCCCGCTTTTCAGAAACAGATTTCTGATCTTCAAAATCTACTTCTTTTTACGGTCGACAAAGTAAATTGGCTGACTACATCTACAATGAAGTTCATTCCTGCAGAAAGCCAGAACTTTCATAAAAGGGACTTCAATGGTCACTCATTTCGAAATATCTATAGGGATCGTGTTTCTTCTCATTGTGCAAACTCTTACACCACAAAAATACGCATTCCCAGTGTTTATGAGAATAAGTACGATAGATCTAAGTCTAGATGGTGGAGACCTCTCTCCTCTAATCCTCTGGAACCGGTTTCTAGAGGTCCTAGACTTAATCCTCAGAAAATTCCCTCTAATGGATTTTCTAAAAATGCTATTTCGATTTCTTCTGGAATAAGAAATAACATAAGGAAGGTAAGGAATACAAGGATCAAATCTTCTGATGGTATTTACAATTCCTCTCTCAATCTTCAAGGTGGGATCACATCTCACTCTGCCACCTAACTCTAGGTAACTTCATCCTTGTATCTAACTTGAGAGTTGCAAGGATGATTTTTGAGAGTTGCTCAAGTCTACTGTAGATTACCATTAGTCTCGTGTTTGATTTACCTTTTTGTAGTGGTTCAGCCAATTCTTGACTCCCAGTTTTTAATGTATCTCCTCTTTATGCTCTAATAATTGATTCTTTTGATTATTGAGCTATATAAGTAAGAGATACCAAAAAGTGTATTTCCTTTTTGGATTACGTTAATCCATTAACCTTCCTTGTCCAGTCCACGAACGTCAGTGTCCTTGCTTGGGAGTTTTCTTTTTAGGGTTTCCATAACAAGGGTATTCCTCTTTTGTTCGATAACATATATATTTTTATATACTGTTTCCTTTCCTATTATTTTAAAAAAAAAATAGAGAACTCTTCAAGACCTCAGGAAGTTGTGAATCTTGAGATGGATGAAGATGTGAAAGGATGCGATTCTGTTCAAGAACTTGTCTTGAAAAAGATGATTGAAAGGAAGGAATACAACTCCTGGATTGGTGAATCTGTCAAGAAGTTAATTCTTTTTCAGAATGACTCAAAGGTCGATTTTGTGAATCTTCAACTGCAAATAAATCATCTCATTGATGGTCAGACCAAAATCCTTGAAAATCAAAATATCTTGATTTTGAATCAGAAGAAACTCATCTTGGACTGTGTCAAGACTAGGCATCTCGCCCGCGTTGTTGATCGAAAAGTTAATGTTCTATCTCATGAACATGGAGTCTCTACTGTCAAAAGAATCAAGGATATCAGTGATACCTTTTATGATGAACCCTTTCAAAGGAATGAAGTTATCAAGGAAACTTGATTTTTTATTTTGTTTAGGAAACTTCTTACGAGAATTTATTCTTGTGTTTTAAGAATGATAATTAGGGTTTAGAATATCCATTATTGTGAGTACACATAGCTATTTCCAACGTTTTTCATCTTACAATGTTTTTAGATTTATTTATTTAAATTCTAAAGTTTATTTGGAAGATGATTTTGCAGTATTAATCTTTATGGTTTCATATATTGCAACTTGATATGGGATATGTGTGTTTGCGTCCGTGAACTATGAATGTCCCATATATGTCAAAAGTTAAGTCTTTCGTACGTCATTATGCAAATATTGATAAAGGATTGAATGAACTTTTGACAAACAAAAGTTAAGCCTATTATGTCATTATGCAAATATTGATGGAAGATAGGATGAACTTTTGTTTACAAAGATTAAGTCTATTATATGTCTCTATGCAAATAGTGATGAAAGATAGAATAAGTATTTGTCTATTCCGCAATATTGGTCTTCCCTGATCCACATCTTTGTGCAAATACTGTGCGTCTCCGTAAGTTCTCTTATGTGAGCATTTCCGATTAAATTAATCATGGGTTTTCTTGTGGTTAATTAAATTGAGTATTTTGGATACAAATTCATGTTTCATGTGATTTGTTAATGTCCAAAGAAATCCTTCTTTTCCTGTGAAAGTAAGGTCGCTCTTGTTTTTCTTTCGGGAATGACATTATATGGGGGAGAGTTCTTAATTGAACTTGTGCTTAATTGCCAAATCTTTGTGAGGAGTGTGGCTGTGGAATATTGTAGGAGTTATCTTGTATCTTTATAAACCCCTTGATGAATACATTTAGCTTAGGATATATGATGGCATCTAAACAAGTTGATATGTTGTTCTCTTTTGGTCATGAAGTATCTCTATGGAAATTTCATTAGGATCCCACTAATTTTTGTACCTTTTCCAAAAAAAATTGACAAAAAGGGGGAGAATTAATGTGTAGTTCACACTAAAAATACATATGGTTTACGGATCATTATGTAAGGGGGAGTGGTTTTCATGTGAGATGAAGTATTGAATAAGGGGGAGTAATACTTATCACTATAGTATTGTTGTCAAAGTTGTGACACAATTGAATTTGATGTCGTGTAATAATACTATGACACTGTATAACAATGATTGAGAGCAACTGTTTTTTCATTGTTATGGCTACGGATCTTCAACAACTATGATGATGAGTTGAACACGTTCAGAATCATTGGAGTACTTGGAAGTGACAAAGATTTCGAGTAATGTTGAAGAACCAAGGAAATCAAGCATTTGGATTGAGAGATACAAAGTTTATTTATTTTGTATTCCATATGTATTGATACTTTTGTCATTAAAATTGACAAAGGGGGAGATTGTTAGAGCACTGCTCGGTCGAACTCGCAAGCATTGCTATCTCAAGCTTGTTGTCAAGTTTAGTTGTCAAACCTATAAGTCTTGATTTCTAGTCTACTTATAGCTAAGTCTCGGATTAGGATAAAAAGTGTAGTTGAGCATTAGACTTCACGACATTCATCGATTGAAGACAAAGAACTACTAAGGGGATCTTGTGGAACTTCATCAACAAAAGGTATGTGGATACTTTAACTCATATATCACTCAAAAGTCTATCTACTCTATCTCCTATTTGAGACAAAAGTCGTATGCTATATATAGACTTCTATTATACACATTTGATATTTCGAACTGAGTTTAACTCGCTTACATATTTCTCAATATATGTGTTGGTAAGCTGTCTCTTTAACCAAGTTCATCTTATACTCTTGACGAAAGTCAAAAGATGATCATGTGAAAATCACCTGATTTAGAATCGGAATGTTTAGTATTGATCATTCGATCACTTGAAAATTGCTTTGAAGCTAATAGTTTGTGTGAGACAGTTATTCCTGTCTTCAAAGAATGTTTCAATGGTTGAAATGAGAGTTTAGAACAATTGGATTTAAACATAGTATGCTTACTTGCAAATATGCAATCTGTTAGAGCATAGCTCGGTTGAACCCACCAAGCGTTGGTATGTCAAGTTTGGTTGTCATATTTTAGTGAATCAAAACTCATTTAAAGAGTCACTTGATTACATACTAGAGTCAACTTCGTATAAGTTAGCTTGAAAGTGTTAGGATACGAGACTTACAAGTATTACATGAAGACTTGAAGAATGTGAAGAAGTATGGAGCTACAACGACATCATCATCCTTCCTCTTGAGGTTAGTAATATTTGACTTGAACTGTTTCTTTCCCTAACGTATCTTTCAAGTCGTGCATATTGAAAATATACTGTGAAGCTGTATATGAAACTCTAGTTAGACATAGTATTAAGGAATACAATACGAGGTTTATTTCTTAACCATTAAACTTTGTATATAAGACATCGACATGATCTTATGAATGCTATTGTGATTATGTATGGGTATGAGTGAAGATTTCATCCTAGGAAACAATGTTTTATATTCGTTTAAAGGAAGTAAGTTCATAAACTTGTTTTGTGAATCGAAAGGGAAATCGCTAGGCTTATTGGTATTGTTATTCATTGAAAATCTATTTTGAATTACTAATATGTGTGTTTAGTATAACCGCTCATAAACTTGTTTATGTATCCTGGTAAAACTATTCACAAGGCCTGACTTATGTATTGGTATTACTTTTATTAGTGAAACCGATCTTAAATAATCACTCAAGATGGTATGATTGATGGCTTGTAAATAACAACTTTTATCTAGTCATTAGGGAACCGATCCTAGTAAGAGGTGCAACAAATTTACAAGAGGGAATTGATCCTTGTAAGAGGTGCAACACGTTTTTAGTAGATGGTGGAACCGATCCTATGAACATGTGCAACAAGTTTGTAGTTTTTGGGGAACTGATCCTATGGATATGTGCAACCGAATAAAGGTAGTTACCATAAGTTGTGGGGAACCGATCCTAGTATCTAGTCAACCGAATTTTGGTAACTAGAGTGACTAAGCACAGTACTCACATGGAGGTAGAACCGAGAAACCCATAATTGGTGATTTGATAGGATAATCAATCACATAGTTCTTGGAATTCAAACGAACCAATTCTAAACTTGTTTGGAAGTGTGGCAAATCATTTCTAAGATTGTAAGTATGAAAAAGGACTTACAAAGTAAAAGATGTCGACATACTTTGAACATGTGCAGTAACTCTTATCATTAATTGTTCAAAGATATTCCTTAATAGCTAAAGGAGAATCCCAGGATCGAAATAAATTGAGAATCTTTTATTTAAGGTTTCTTAGTTTTTGTATGCTATTTAATCTCCAGCAATTAAATGCATATCTTTATAAAATAATAATTAATAATGTGCATTTACTGATTATAGATTTTTCTATTGGGATTTCGGTCAATATTTGGAAAGTGCATTTCCAGGAATTATGAAAACCGATTTTGTGTTTATTGCATATCTTTGAGAATATTCGGTTTTGGAAATTCCTTGGTGTCCAAACTTCCTTGTCTATAAAGATTGAAGTTTGCATTTCTAGCAAACTAATCCTCAGAGCCAGCAAAACTACCTAGTTGTGTTGTTACTGGTGGATCCGCCTATTCGGAGAGGAAAGTAACCTAATTAGGCGACATCTCTTACGGCCGCTCAGTTTAAATACTTCTTTGGGATTGAGAAGCTCTATTAGTACCGTTGGTGTGAAACTAAATAATTGTGGTTTATTATTAGTTTTCGATTGATTTGATTGACTAACGGTTGTTGAACTTTGATTGCACCTAGTTTGTTTATGCTTGGGAATCTTCTCTTCTGATATAAGATTCACTCAAACTAGATCGAAGTTTCGACGGGGATCTTTATACTGTTTGTATTTCTAAATACGTCTTGTGATAATCCAACGTTAACATACTCCGTTCTGTGTGTGATCACAAGAGATTCAAGTTGATTGTGTGCAGGTGCTGATTGAAGATTAAAGAAGATTTGAAGACAAGAAGACTTTTTGGGTTCATAATCTTTGGTGTGCATAATACTTGTTTCGGCTGGAAAGGGATCCAACTATAATCGGTTTATCTTTGTGATAGATTGGATTGATTAGTTGAGTAGATCGGCGTCAATAAACTTATTTGTGATTAATAGTATTGATTGCATAGTCTAACAATTACTTCGGTAGTTGTTGAGAGATTGATCTAAGGACCCGACAAAGGAGTTTATTTGTTAAACGGAAGATCCTTTTTCAAACTCAAATCACGTTATTTGAAAAGAGTTGTTACCAAACAGATTTATTGTTCCTTTACTGTTTGGAATACGAACCAAAGGAATTGTTCCAAGTGCGTGACTTATTCACAAGTTGGAGGCGCAGGGATACTGAGGAAACTAGGTGAACTATAGGTTTAGTTGCTTGGTCTAAACTATATGAAGTTGTTTTGATTTAGTATAGGCTTAATTCTTAGAGTATTCAATTCTGGACTAGGTCCCGGGGTTTTTCTGCATTTGCGGTTTCCTCGTTAACAAAATCTTGCTGTGTCATTTACTTTTATTTTCCGCAATTATAATTGTTGTTATTATAATTTAAAGTAAATTAAACAAACATTAATTCCTATTTTGCTTGATAGACAATCCCTAGTGTTTGGTTAAGTCCGAACCTATTATCAAGTGATGTGTTTTGTAGTTGTAGTGGTAAAAAGATTCGTTGCTCAAACTTGTGAAGGATTTTTTTAGACTTAAATTTTAAAACTAAAATAGAAAACTCACTAAAAATTATAACAAACTCAGACAAAAGATGTTATCAATATTAAAAGAACACTAAGGCCAAGATTCCACTATTTTCCAAGTTCATAGTGATTAAATCCAATATTTATATTTATTCAATTTTCGCGTTTAATTTGATTCTAAACTATTGCAACATGTAGATTTTCAAAATAACAAGTGTAAATCCAAAGTGTAGAGCATCAAAAACCTATGGCTAAGCATGCTCTATCAAAAGAAATAACAATTGCTTAACAAAAATCATTCAAACAATTATCAATTAAGGCAAAATAATCATAAAATAATTGAAATAAATAAATATACCACTTTTTGTTGGAAAAATAGCTTCCTCTATCGCCTCAGCAATGGGGTTTAGCTCCTCATATTAATCATGTTCTCAAAATACATGTTTATAGCTCAAAAATTGATTAAAAAGGAGAAAAGAGTATACTGTAGTCGCTGAAAGTCTAAAACAGAAGACTGAATCGTTGCTGAAAGGCTTCGGTGACTGCAGACGGAAACGATAGAAACTCGTTGTCACTGAAAATAAGTCTGCCCCTGCGACTGTTGCATGTGCATCTTATGTTCTTCGTGTTCTTGGTATTGCAGCAGCAGAAATAAAACTTCAACTCGTGATTTCAGCTCTCTGTTCTCTTCTAAACTTCCCCCCAAATTCTCTCCAGTGTACGTCCTTCCTTTTATGACTCGAATCAACCTATACATAGCCACCAGACCTAAAATATCTCGAGTTAATCTTCGATTATTCTTTCTTTTCTTTCACCTCAAGTTTCGTATTTTTTTTCCTTTTTTCCTCTCTGCCTACGCGTTTTAGATGTTTCCAACCTTCCCTAATCTTCTCAAAATAATCCCATAAGACATAACTTCCCTTAACTACGCGTAACTTCAAAATATAACAGAAAAATTCCCTGTTTTGCCGAGATGAAAGATATTCTTCCCTGTTTCACAAAATCACCGAAAATAAGAGGATTTGATCCCTCTTTTTAACTCCCAAAACACGTCACATTCCCTGTTTAATCATAACAAGCCCATAATGATCCATATCCGTGAAAAAATCCAACCGAAATCGCTGCCAGAAAGTTACGCAGCATGAAGAATTTTTTCCCGCCAAAAGTTAAGTTCAAACGAAGGGGATGACCTCCCCTTATCCGGACCAGGGGTGCGAATAGCAAGTGGATACCCCTTAGTAATCTGGGTGCCTCTTAGTAATTTTCTCCCATGAGCGCAAAAACCACTTTTCGAGCCAATTTTCGCCGCAAAAGCCTATTTCTCCAAAAACACCTACAAAGGGATAAAATACCAAAATTAGTACAAAAATGGGTACTAACACTACACACAAAAGAGATGAAAATAGACACATAAATGCGTCTATCATCAAGTAAACATACTTCTTTGTTGTATTGTCTTGATCTTGTATCCATAGTCAATCACACAAGTTATCTTGTTGTCTTATTGTCTCGATCTCGTATCCATCGACGATCACACGAAGTGTGAACCGATTAGTTATATTGTCTCGACTCAGTCTATAGACAATCACTTTCGGAGAAAGGACTTATAGGTGGAAAAGTTTTAGATTGAGGTATATTTTGGGTAACCTCGTCTTTTCAATTTGTATCAGAGCAGGCAAACACGAAAAGACCTAACAATCTGTGTTTGGTGCGATCCAACCTATAAGAATTGAATCCCATGAGCGATTCGGTTAACGTTCTACATATTTTAAGTGATCTTCAAAAAGACACTGAAGAGTATTCCTCTGCTCTTGTCAGGATGTTAGATAAACAAGTTGAACAGAACCAGTCATTTACTAACGAGATAAGTAGTGTCGTGATTGATAGAGGACTGGTCAAAAACGTAGATAACCCTACTAAGGGAAAATCTCAAAAATGTTCAAAATCAACATCCAGACATCTAGAACCGACCAGAAAATTCTTCAAAAAGGGATGGAAAACTTGCGAAACATCTGATTAAACGTGTCATGGGATTATATAAAGACCTAACAAGATATCCTAAATATGGTGAACAATGTCTTGGAGATTTTAGACTCAAAACAACTTCACCTTTCCAATGGTTTCTAGATAACAGATATAGCAGACACATGACTGGTGATCTTTTATGGTTCACAAAGACTGAAGACTACAAGAGAGGATCAGTAACATTTGGAGATGGAAGTAGTTGTCTAATCAGCAAGAAAGGTACTATCAAGCTTCTAGGTATTCCCGGAATTCATGATGTTGTTTATGTTAAAGGAATGAAAGAAAATATTCTTTCAGTAAGTCAAATTTGTGATAAAGGTCATAAAGTCATCTTCAATATGAAAGGTTGTGATATTGAAGACAAGTCTTGAAAAATTATTTTTCGAGGACGAAGAAGTATGAACAACTGTTATCTACTCGATATACAGTCAAATTTATACTGTAACCTGACTAAGGTTGATTCAACCCACTTATGGCATGAACGTTTTGGTCATGTTAACTACCGAATGCTTAGTAAGCTCATTAACCGTGAACTTTTCAGAGGTGTTCCAAAGATAAATACTAAAGTAGAAGGTGTATGTGGTGCTTCTCAAAAAGTTAAGCAAGGAAAAATTCCCCACAAACTTTCTCGAGACATAGCCACTCGTGCTCCTCTCGATCTAGTTCATATGGATCTGTTTGGTCCAATTCAACAAGCTACTGTTAGAGGAAAGAAATATGCTTTAGTAATGGTAGATGACTACACACGTTTCACGTGGGTTGCCTTCTTGAAACACAAGAATGATACTCTTGAGGAGTTCAAAATCATTGTGAGTAGGATTCAAAATGAGCAAGGTCGCAAACTTAAAAGAATAAGAAGCGATCGTGGTACAGAATTCAAGGATGCAAAAGTATATGAATACTGCAATGAACTTGGAATTAGTCATCAATTCTCTTCCCCTATCACACCTCAAGCAAATGGTGTAGCTGAGAGAAAGAATAGAAGTATTCAAGAAATGGCAAGAGTAATGCTTCACAATAAAAACCTACCATTAACCTTCTGGGGGGAAGCTGTTTTTACAGCATGTTACCTTATAAATAGAGTCTATTTAAGATCTAAAACTCTTAATACTCCTTATGAGTTATGGTATGGAAGAAAACCCAATCTAAGTTATTTAAGGTTTTTCGGAAGCAAATGCTATATTCTCAAAGAGAGAGAACATAGAGGAAAGTTTGATTCCAAAAGTGATGAAGGAATCTTCCTAGGCTATGCTTATGATAGCCGTGCTTTCCGGGTATATAACCTGAGGACAAAAGTCATGATGAAATCAATTAACGTGGTTATTGATGACATTAATGATTTCAGTCAAGACAATCATATTTCAGAACTACCTCCCTCTGAAACTGTTATCAAAGAAAAACAAACTGAAAAAGAACCATCAATTGTTCCTCTAGTTAGTGACACTGATGATAAAGATGACAATGAAAGTATTGTTGAACAACCCAATGATACCGAAAATATTGTCCAAAAAAAAGCTAAGTGGATACATCAAAGACATTCGTCTGAAGATATCATTGGAGATGCCAATGCTAGAGTTATGACTCAAAGAGAAATTCAAAATGTCTGTCACTACACATGCTTTCTATCTTCAATAGAACTGAAAAATAGTGAAGAAGCTCTCAGTGCACCTGCCTGGGTAAACTCAATGCATGAAGAACTTAATCAGTTTAAAAGACAAGAAGTATGGGAGCTTGTGCCTAAGCCAACATGAGTAAACATTGTCGGAACAAAGTGGATCTACAAGAACAAGTCAGACGAATTCGGAACAATTGTCAGAACAAAGCCAGACTCGTTTCTCAAGGATATTCTCAAATTGAAGGTATTGACTTTGATGAAACTTTAGCTTCTGTTGCTCGTTTAGAGTCTATTAGATTACTACTTGCTTATGCTTGCCATCTTAAGATTAAACTCTATCAAATGGATATTAAATATACATTCCTTAGTAGAGATCTAAAAGAAGAGGTATTTGTTGCTCAACCAAAAGGATTCGAAGATCCATTATTTCCTGATCATGTCTTTAAGCTCAAAAAGGCCTTGTATGGTCTAAAACAAGCTCCAAGAGCCTGGTATGATAAACTAACATCTTTTTTACTTCAAAAAGGATTCTCTAGAGGAGGTGCTGATAAGACACTTTTAACCAAATAGAATGGAAAAAATGTTCTTATAGCTCAGATATATGTAGATGACATCATCTACGGATCCACCTCAAAATCTCTAACAGATGAATTTATGAATCTTATGAGTGGAGAATTCGAAATGAGTAATGTTGGAGAATTATCATATTTTCTTGGTTTGTAAATACAGCAACAAAAAGACAATGTTCTTCTCTCTCAAGAAAAATATGCAAGGAATTTGGTTGAAAAATTCGAATTAAAAAGTGCAACTCCTATGGCAACTTCAATGCCAACTACTGGAAAACTTCAATCAAATCCAGGAGAAAAATCAGTAGATCAAAAATTATACAGATCTATGATAGGAAGCTTGCTTTACTTGACTGCAATAAGACCAGACATTGGTTTTAGTGTAGGATGTTGTGCAAGATTTAAATCAGATCCCAGAGAATCACATCTAAAAGATGTAAAACGAATCATACGATACGTTAATGGTACCCTGGATTATGGTTTATCATATTCTATCGATACAGACAACAATCTCGTTGCCTACTCAGATGCTGATTGGGCAGGATGTGTAGAAGTCCGAAAAAGCACCTATGGCGGATGCTTCTATGTTGGGAAAAATCTTGTAGCCCGACACAGCAAGAAACAAATTCATAGTCCTTGTCGACATGTGAAGAAGAATATATTGCTGCTGGTACATGCTGTACTCAACTTTTGTAGATGAAACAAATGCTCATTGACTATGGAATAAATATTTCAACTATGAGCATATTGTGTGATAACTCAAGTGCTATTCGCTTGACTGAAAATCCAGTTGAACATTCTCGTACTAAACATATAGATATTAGGTATCACTTTATTAGAGAATTATATGAGAATGGAGTTATTATATTAGAATATGTGCCATCTGAGCGTCAACTTGCTGATATTCTCACTAAACCCTTAGACAGGGCAACTTTCGAAAATCTAAGGAAGTCTATTGGCATTGTCAAGGTACATTAGTACCTTGTGTTTTGAGGTTTCAACTTTTGCATTGCATAGTTAAAAGCGGTTTTCAACCTTTCTCTGGTAAAGGTTGCTCTTTGTTGTTGTTCTTTTGTTTTGGCGGTAGGGTGACAACTTTAACGGGGGAGAGTTCTAAGTTAACTTGCACTTAATAACATATCTTAAGGGGAGAATAAGATGCGGAATTTGAGGTAACAATCTTGTTAGTTAATTGTTTTCCTGTTTAAGAAAAGCATGATTTCATTTTATATCCTTATTGCTTTTGCTTAACAAAATTTCAGTACAATTGATGTTTATTCCATTATTTGTGTATGGATGTTTGATTGTGATTCAATTGTTTCCGGTTAAAAAAAACTATTGTTATCTTTCGTTATTGTTTGGTATCAATTGTTTAGGCTTACAAAATTTCGGTGCAATTGCAGTGCTATAATGTTTATGTTTGTTTCAATTGCTTTCGGTTAAGATAAATGATTATGCAAGTTGATTTATTTGGTTTGTATGGATTGTTTATGGCTTAACAAAAGTGTTTTGGGATCATTTGTTTAGTCCAAGTGATTTCCGGATAAGAGAAACTAAGTTTTTCGGATCTTAGTTGGACTTATCAAATGTGAAGGTTTCGGTTATTCAAGTCTAACCGAAAGCCTTAACAAGAATTACTAGTTAACTAACCTAGTATTTGTCTTGTTTAAAAGTGAAAGGTCTAAGTTATTTTTGAGATTAATTAGAGCCTGATGAGAAAAATAAAGTTAATTCTGATCTTTATTTTGGTCTTATCGAACAAGCGATTGTACTTGTACAATCGGTTTAGCAAAAGAACTAAGGTGCTTAGTAAATTTTTGATATCCTAAACTATTAGGGAAAATTGCTTCGGGCAATTGTTTCCTAGATAACATGTTAAAACCAAATTACTTGCAGTTTCGGTTTTGATATTGGTTATCTAAAATGGTGTGTAAAACCCTCGTGCTCAACTCTTATAGGTTTGCAAATTCTCTTTGTGAGATTTGTAAGATCCTTTCGGTTTGTCATTTATTTTTTCGTTTCTTTATCAATTTGTGACAAAAATTTGGAGAAATATATGGAGTAAACAAGTGATATTGACTTGTTGTGAGTTGGTATCACTAAGGGAAAGGACATTTGTGCTAAAATGTTTATTCTAACGAAGAGAGTGAAAGCATAGACTAAGGGGGAGTCACGTACCATATGATATGTAGTTATGAGGAACTACAAGGAAATAACAAAGACGCGCGGATTGAAAATCTACCTATCTTACCTTTAGGGGGAGTATTAGCTTTGTTATTATAATGTCAGCAGCGGCATTTAAGGAATGAATTTAATGCAGGTTTTGTGCTATTGAACTTGGAATCAAGCGTATGTGTATAATGAATTTTTGTAATTTTTTTATCCATATGATGTAAGAGTTTTGTCACTAAAATTGACAAAGGGGGAGATTGTTAGAGCACAGCTCGGTTGAACCCACCAAGCGTTGGTATGTCAAGTTTGGTTGTCATATTTTAGTGAATCAAAACTCATTTAAAGAGTCGCTTGATTACATACTAGAATCAACTTCGTATAGGTTATCTTGAAAGTGTTAGGATACGAGACTTACAAGTATTACATGAATACTTGAAGAATGTGAAGAAGTATGGAGCTACAACGACATCATCATCCTTCCTCTTGAGGTTAGTAATATTTGACTTGAACTGTTTATTTCCCTAACGTATCTTTCAAGTCATGCATATTGAAAACATAACTGCGAAGCTGTGTATGAAACTCTAGTTAGACATAGTATTAAGGAATACAATACGAGGTTTATTGCTTAACAATTAAACTTTGTATATAAGACATCGACATGATCATATGAATGCTATTGTGATTATGTATGGGTATGAGTGAAGATTTCATCCTAGGAAACAATGTTTTACATTCGTTTAAAGGAAGTAAGTTCATAAACTTGTTTCGCTAGGCTTATTGGTATTGTCATTCATTGCAAATCTATTTTTTATTACCAATATGTGTGTTTAGTATAACCGCTCATAAACATGTTTATGTATCTTGGTAAAACTATTCACAAGGCCTGACTTATGTATTGGTATGACTTTTATTAGTGAAACCGATCTTAAGTAATCACTCAAGATGGTATGATCGATGGCTTGTAAATAGCAACTTTGATCTAGTCATTGGGGAACCGATCCTAGTAAGAGGTGCAACAAATTTGCAAAAGGGAATCGATCCTTATAAGAGGTGCAACACGTTTTTAGTAGATGAGGGAACCGATCCTTTGAACATGTGCAACAAGTTTGTAGGTTTGGGGGAATCGATCCTATGGACATGTGCAACCGAATACAGGTAGTTACCATAAGTTGTGGGGAACCGATCCTAGTACCTAGTCAACCGAATTTTTGTAACTAGCGTGACTATGTACAGTACTCACATAGAGGTTGAACCGAACTTGTTTTGGTAAAACCGAGAAACCCATAATTGGTGATTTGATAGGATAATCAATCAAATAGTTCTTGGAATTCAGACGAACCAATTCTAAACTTGTTTGGAAGTGTGGAAAATCGTTTCCAAGATTGTAAGTATGAAAAAGAACTTACAAAGTAAAAGATGTCTACATACTTTGAACATGTGCAGTAACTCTTATCATTAATTGTTCAAAGATATTCCTTAACGGCTAAAGGAGAATCCCAGGATCGAAATAAATTGAGAATATTTTATTTAAGGTTTCTTAGTTTTTATATGCTATTTAATCTCCAACAATTAAATGCATATCTTTATTAGTAATGTGCATTTACTGATTATAGATTTTTCTATTGGAATTTCGGTCAATATTTTGACAGTGCATTTCCAGGAATTATGAAAACCGATTTTGTGTTTATTGCATATCTTTGAGAATGTTTGGTTTTGAAAATCCTTGGTGTCCAAACTTCCTTGTATATTAATATTGAAGTTTGCATTTCTAGCAAACTAATCCCCAGAGCCAGAAAAACTACCTAGTTGTGTTGTTACTAGTGGAGCCGCCTATTCGGAGAGGAAAGTAACCTAATTAGGCGAAATCTCTTACGGCCGCTCAGTTTAAAGACTTTTTTGGGATTGAGAAGCTCTATTAGTACCGTTGGTGGGAAACTAGATAATTGTGGTTTATTATTAGTTTTCGATTGATATTATTGACTAACGGTTGTTGAACTTTTATTGCACCTAGTTTTTTTATGCTTGAGAATCTTCTCTTTTGATATAAGATTCACTCAAACTAGATCGAAGTTTCGACGGGGATCTTTATACTGTTTGTAGTTCTAAAGACATCTTGTGATAATCCAACGTTAACAGACTCTGTTCTGTGTGTGATTGATCACAAGATAATCAAGTTGATTGTGTGCAGGTGCTGATTGAAGATTAAAGAAGATTTAAAGACAAGAAGACTTTTTGGGTTCATAATCTTTGGTGTGCACAATACTTTTTTTGGCTGGAAAGGGATCAACCTATAATCAGTTTATCTTTGTGATAGATTGGATTGATTAGTTGAGTAGATCGGCGTCAATACACTTCTTTGTGATTAATAGTATTGATTGCATAGTCTAACAATTACTTCGGTAGTTGTTGAGATATTGATCTAAGGACCCGACAAAGGAGTTTATTGGTTAAACGGAAGAGCCTTTGTCAAACTCAAATCACGCTGTTTGAAAAGAGTTGTTACCGAACAAATTTTTTGTTCCTTTACTGTTTGGAATACGAACCAAAGGAATTGTTCCAAGTGCATGACTTATTAACAAGTTGGAGGCGCAGGGATACTGAGGAAACTAGGTGAACTATAGGTTTAGTTGCTTGGTCTCAACTATATGAAGTTGGTTTGATTTTATATTGCGTCTTAATTATTAGAGTATTCAATTCTGGACTAGGTCCTGGGGTTTTTCTGCATTTGCGGTTTTCTCGTTAACAAAATCTTGCTGTGTCATTTACTTTTACTTTACGTAATTATAATTGTTGTTATTATAATTTAAAGTAAATTACACAAACGCTAATTCCTATTTTACTTGATAGACAATCCCTAGTGTTTGGTTAAGTCCGAACCTATTATCAAGTAAACATACTTCGTTGTTGTATTGTCTCGATCTTGTATCCTTAGTCAATCACACAAGTTATCTTGTTGTCGTGTTGTCTCGATCTTGTATCCATAGACAATCACACGAAGTGTGAACCGATTAGTTGTATTATCTCGACTCAGTCTATAGACAATCACTTTCGGAGAAAGGAGTTATAGGTGGAAAAGTTTTAGATTGAGGTATATTTGGGTACCCTCATCTTTTCAAAATCCATGTCCGGGAACCATGGTATGCATACTCGTACGCGTACTGGTTGGGTTGTGAAGTCCGGGAACCTGGTATGCAAACCGGTATGCGTACTGGCGTAAGGTTCAGGTCTGGGAATTTCTGCTGAGTTTGGATGGTATGCGTACCAGTTCGCGTACTGGCGAAACCCAAAATTTGTCCGTCTACTTAGGTACGCATACCTAAGTAGATGATGTTCTAAAATAGGTTTGTTCATGAACTAATACATTTATATAATAAGGAATGCAATCTTTTGCAAACCGTGGCTATAACGTTCATGACTTGATTCGAGTGAATCAAAATCGATTTTGCTTCAATTGTGTCTTGTATACTTCTATGAGAATATAAACAATTGAACAACTCTAGAACTAGTTTCATTTGATTCATTTGAACTAGCTATGGTTAAGATGAATAAGGTTGATATGAAAGTGTTCATATGGCTAACTTCGATTAACTATTGTTGAGCCAACAAGATGTGCACGTTTAGGTATGGTTACTCATATCTAAATAAAGATACATTTTATTTGTGTGTAACAAGCTAAGTTCGATCTAATTGTTGAAAGATATTAGCTTGAATCTAATCAGGTTTTCATCTAACGGGTGAATATTGAATTCTTTGTTACCAAGGTAAAATTGATCGCAAACCCTGATTTGAAGACTATATAAAGGAGAACTCTCGAAACTGGGAATCCTAATCCCCACACCTCATGTGTGATACTAGTTGCGACTAGAGTCGATTCTCCTTTAACCTTAGGTTTTTCACGAAACCCTGTAGGTTAACGACTTAAAGACTTCATTGGGATTGTTAAGCCAGACACTTTCGTGATCTGATCTTGATGTTTCTATCGTGATTGAGTACTATCTTCTCTAAGACTTGCTCGATATTTAATCTCTGATATGCAAGATAAAAAGTAGTCATAAATATCTTCGTCTCATCGTTTGTGATTCCAAAATATCTTGTTTCGCTACCATACGATTAATATTATTGTGAGGTGATTGATATTTCTAGGCTGTTCTTCGGGAATATAAGTCCGGTATATCAATTGGCTCATGTTCTCCTTGATTTATAAAAAGACAGAACAAAACTTCTAGATATTTCTGTGGGAGATAGATTTATCTATTCAATAGACCTTTCTGTGTGAGACAGATTGGTTTATAAAGTCTTCGACTTTGGGTCGTAGCAACTCTTAGTTGTGGGTGAGATCAGCTAAGGGAATCAAGTGCGTAGAGTCCTGCTGGGATTCAGACACGTAAGGAGCGCAACTGTACCTTGATCAGTGTGAGATTGGTTAGGGCTCAACTACGTCTGAAGTTAACTTGGAGTAGGCTAGTGTCTGTAGCGGATTAATACAGTATGGTGTTCAAATCTAGACTAGGTCCCAGGGTTTTTCTGCATTTGCGGTTTCCTCGTTAACAAAATTTCAGGGATCTGTGTTATTTCTTTTCCGTATTATATTTGTTTATATAATTTAAATATCACAGGTTGTGCGTAGTTCAATCAATTAGAGGATCTAATCTTTGGTTGTTGATTATATTAATTGACACTTGAACATTGGTCTTTGGTACTATTCAAGTTGTTTCACATAATAATCAGGCTCACAGATTTCTATCTGTTTGATTTGTTAATTACATTGTGAAACATAGATACAACTCTTGGATATATTTCCATTGATTAAGTCTGACTGTCTAGTTGATTCTCTTGGAATTATATTGCAGTGTGTCCATACAGATTGCTAAGCGAAATATTGTGTGTGGTTGTTAGACCCCCGCTTTTTCATGAAGATATCCAAGTCTTGTAATTAACGATGAAATATGAAGAAAAGGAAAGATATCATGTAATAAGCGGAGTGATATCCAGCTCTGTACATCAGGCCTGGAACCTCATCTCATCATGTAACAAATTAAATTCAATTTGAAGTTCAAAACCCTAATTTAATCCTGACCTATTTATTGAAATTTCATTAACACAATCAACATATATCAAATAAACAAACAAACCCATTTGTATTAACCCTAGTTCCAAGATGTTTTCTATCTTCTCCTTTTTCAACGACGACCATTAGGTTTTGGGTTTGGGGGCTCTTCAAACAGAAAGAGATTTCTAGGGTTTTGAAAGAAAAAAGGGAAAAGGATTTGGGGGTTTATGACCTTGATGATAACGATGTTGCTGGTAGTAGTAAGGGGGAAGAGAACGAGAGAGGAGCAGAGATTTAGAAACGAGAACGAGAGAGGAAGGGAGAACCGAATGAAAGGTAGAGAAGATGAGATAAGAGAAAAGAGGTGTTCCCGATAATAATAAAGAACGAGTCAGTTTTGAAGCTGACTCCAATTATCTGAATGGGATGAAACCGAGTCAACTTGAAAGTGTGGGCAGCACACACACGAGTCACACGCGTAAAACTGAATTTTGTTGCGAATTGCAACAAGGAGGAACTGTTGCGAGTTCCGTAATTGTTTCAAGCTGTTGCGAATTTTTCGCAACTGAAATTAGCAACTGAAAATTCGCAAGAGCTACTAAGCTGTTGCGACTCTGAGTTGCTAAACCCCATATTTGGTGTAGTGTTTGTTACTAATGATCATCTTGTGCATAATAATATTTCAATGTCAGATACTTTCATTTACAGGCTTATGTATACTGTATGGTACATTCGGAAAGACAGATGCAATTTGGTTTTCCAAAATTCACAACCTAATGCTCATAGTACCATCTAGAGAATACAGAACCCTGTAAGGCAATGTGATATTTCTAGTGTTTCTACTATTCATAGTAGAAATTAGAATTTTGGTACTAAAGAATGGTTACCACCAGAAAGGAGATATGTTAAGATAAATATTGATGCTTCTTTACAAAAAAAAAGGCAGTATTGGACTATTATTCGTGATTGTGCAGGTCAAGCCATAGGAGTTAAAGGTATCAATCATGAGGAAGAGGTGGATGCAGAGGTGCATGGGAGCTGAAGATTTTGAATGCAAAGCTTTGGAAATGGCATTTGAATGGATTAAAGTATTAAGATTTAATAAAGTCATATATGATATGGACTGCGATAATGTGGTGAAATATTTACATAGAGAGGAATCACAAGTACATTGGTTTAATCATAACCTTAGTTTAGCAGTTAAGAGTAAATTTTATAGTAAGAACCTTTGGTTTAATAAGGCAGTTAATAGGTTAGGAAATAATGTTGCTCATGCATTAGCTGAAAAGGCAAGGCTTGAAGCTCATAATTTTTGTTATGAACACAATTATCCCTTTGATATTGTCAAATGGATAGAGGAAGACTATTTAACTTTTCATAACAAGTGATAAATAAAAATTATTTTAGTATCAATTTTTTTTTTGAAATTGTAGCAAGGGGAATTCTGTAAATTTTCACGTGACAAATCTTACAGAAATGGATGACGTAATGGCGATATGACCTCGCTGACGCACAATGATCTAGTTGTCTTCATGATGCCCATATATTTTCGTTGAGTGCTTATTAAACTTCATGTATAATAAGAGGATGATTCCAGGATACTTCATTCCTTCAGTCGGAAAAATACTTGTTAATCCTGACCATTCAACTAGGTACAAATTAGTCATTTTTCTATTTTAAATTTAGAAAGTATACAAAAATAACCAACCTGGTTTACAATTTAGTCAAAATATTTATAATTTTGTTCAAAGTGATTCGTGATGATGTCATCAATTTCAAATAATGTAAAAATAATTTATCTTTCGGACCGCTCGTCAAAAATTCACAAACTTTATATATTCAGAAAGCTCTTTCCAATATCTACAAAAGAGTACCCATATGACTATATAATTTATTTATGTTTTTAATACTGGCGTACAACTATGTACACATCTGCAAAAATCCAGCATTATACTCAGAGAACATGCAATATATCCATCAAACGTGACAATAGTGTACAACTATGTACACATCTACAGAAATCCAGAAATTCCAACATCCATATATATATACCAATAAAATATGCCATATATTCATGAGACAGGACAATGACGTACAATTATGTATACATCTATAAAATCCAGAAAATCCAACATTCATACCCACAAAGAAAGTCATATATTCATGAGAGAAGACAAGGTGCACCAGTTTGTACACACATACAACTTGAATCGACTACCTAAGCACCAATAACGTTGTCCACATTGAAAAAAAATAACATTGAAACTCATATGAAAATATAATAACTTATTTTTTATTTTTTTCTTTCCCTTTCCTCTCTTTTCATCTTCTCTCTTTGAGCAAAGGCTATGGGTAGTCTGCATTTGGAGATTAACTCTTTCATATGAAGGAGTACTCGCTCAAATGAACGAATGAACCCACTATGTGAAAAAGGAAAAGAAGCACTACAAGGGAGATCGTCTCTCATGATAAAAAAAAAATGAAACTAGTCGATGTATAGAAAAAAAAATCCATACGGAAGACTACCGTCCGGTACTGAATCTCGACTAAAACATCCAGAGAACTGGATGTATTCACTTATTCTCTATTTAATCTTCTGTTTCTCTCTATCACTCTTTTTTATCTTATATCAATCATATATCCTTGTATCATCATAGGTTTCAAAATCAAATGAAACCCACTCTATAAGTATTGAAGGTAAATCTCTTGGATGTTCAAAAATCCTTTTTCCATATCATTTGGGTTATCTAATTTCGTTTTTGTTTAAGGTTTTCCTTAAGGGTTTTTTTCTTCAATTTTTTTGAAGGTAGAGAGGTGTCATGTAAAGGAAAATAAATGGAATCAAAAGATGGTAATGGATCAGATAAATGAATGGAAGAGGATAAATAAACTGGTGAAAGGTTAGAAACTGTCAGTTTAAAAGATAGAGCTGGAAAAACAGCAACATTAAAAGAAACATGGCGACAAATGTAAAATTTTACCAGTTTGTGAATCAAGGCATCTATAGCCCTAGTAGTTGGCATCATATCCTATAAAAATTGCACATCTTACTCATTGGCTCTAATTTGTTAGAAGTATAAGGCTTTAACTAGGATAGCATCCACATCCAATCACCCGAAAACTAAGATGATTAGGCTTGTGACCATATAATTTATCAAAAGGACATAGAAATACAATGGAAGATGTTGGTAAAGAGTTGATAAGAAAGTTTGATGTGAAAAAATCCTTTATCCTAAAAGCGTCAAAATGATTGGATTGTATCAGTAGAGTTCTACCTAAGCCAACAATGTGTCGATGTTTGGACTCAGCCACTCCATTTTGTTCCTGAATACAATGAAAACTAAATTGATGAACAATACCACTAGAAGTAAGGTGAGTTCCAAGTTCAGTACTAATAAATTCTCTTAATCCATTAGATCGAATTATCTTAATCTTACTACTAAAGTAATTCTCTACTTTTAATATAGAATTGCAAATTAATAAACACTTCTCTGAATTCAAACTTTCTAGTATTTAAGAGGAAAAATCCAACAAAATTTGTTGCAATCATCAATTATATTGCAGTAGTAATGATAGCCACTTACATAACAAACTGGACTAGGTCCCCATAGATCCATGTGCAACAATTGCAATGGAGAAGTAGAACAAGAACTAGAAAGAGAAAAAGGAAATTTGTGATGCCTACCTAGATGACATTCATTACAGAATAGAGACTGAGTACTCAAGGATGGAGATAAATTCATACATATTCTTTGTAAAGACTGAAAACTAGGATGTCCATAGGGCTTTCAATGGACAAAAATCCGTCGAGTTTTGAGAGATCCGATTCCATTACGTTAACTTTTATCGGAAATCCAATATCCGATAAAATCCGAAGGAATCCAAAAAAATCAATCTGATTCCATTACAATTAGTTATCGGATATCGGATTTTAATAAAATCCGCTAACGGATTATTCCATTCTTGTGTTAAGATGGTTGAAAACTGGAAGATTTCTGTTGAAGATTTGATTCCCACAGAAAATGAAGCTAGTGCTTGTGAATCAAAAATGGTGGAATCAGTTTAGAAACAGGGTTTTGAAATATATTCGAGAGGATTTGATGCTTTTGATTATGGTGCCGTTAAGGAGGAATTCGAAGTGGTTAGGGTTTGAATTTGTTTCAAGGGTGTTAATTTGAGTAAGAAATGCAAACTAGGGTTCTTATGGATGATGTAGGTGAAATTCTATTATCAAATATCGGAACTTAAACAAACGAATGGGGCCTCATCTGGTTCCGTTACGATAAGGACAGAAAGTCCGTCAAGGATTCCGGTTTCGTTATCCGAAATCCAATACATCGGATTAAATCCCATAGGATCTCGAATTATCATAAATGGATCTCAGACTTCGGAATGAGATTCATAGCTCTAGATGTCCATATCTTTGATGAAGAGAAGTCTTTACACTGGAGATAAAGCATATGGTGGAGAGTGAAAGTGTAGAGGATATAATTCATTCATAACGGGCCCTTGGAAAAGTATCTTCCCGGATGATAGATCCTTCATAAGTAAACAACCCGAGTCAAAGGTAATACTACAATTATCATCAATAGTAAACTTATGTACTGATAACAAGTTTTGTGAAGAATGTGGCATATGTAGAACATTTGGTAACTTAACTTTGTGAGATGCACATACCTTGACCATTAGCTGTATTGATTTGGTCAGAACCAGAATAGGGATCTAGATTATGTAAATCAGAGGCACTTGAAGAGATGTGATGAGTGGCACTTGAGTCAACATACCAAGGATTCTCTCGATATATGTTAGTAAAAGTAAGCATAGCAGTCAAATTCTGTGGAGGTAAGTTTCCTTAGAAATCAAGATTGAGTCTATGATAACATTTTATTGCAGAGTGACCACCTTTCTTATAGCTTTCACAAACAATACCATCAGTAGAAGTGAACTGTGTTGAGCTGATAGATGTAGGATGTGGAGATCTAAATTATGCAGATCTTGAGGATGTGAGAAAATGAAAGTTGGCTTAATTGGCAGATTGAGATGAAGAAGTGGAATTGGTCTTGAAATTGGGATTAAAAGGTTTCTTTCCTTTGTAATTAGGACTATGGCCAGTAACAGGATAAAAATGTGTAGATAATCCTCTGGATTGATAAGATTGTAAAGAACTAGGCGTGTAAAAGGAAGTATGAGAAATTGCAGATTGATGATTGTTGTTAACAACAGTTTCTTCTTTAATTAACAAATTATGCAATTCTTGACTAGACACGGGTGGATTTCTAATACGGATTGAAGTTGAAAAAGAGGCAAAGGAAGAGTTCAAACCAAATAAAATGGTGACCACTAATTCATCCTCAGAAACTCTAGATCCAGCAGCTTTGAGTTCATTGGGGAGTTTCTTGACTTCAATAAAATATTGAGAGGTGGATTTGTTACCTTGTTTCAAAGGTTGTAGCTGATTCCTCAGTTGAATGAAATGAGTAGAAGAGACCTTTACAAATCTAGAATTTATGTTGTTCCATGGCTCATGATAGGTTTCTGCACTTAGCGAAATACGTCACAACTGAATCGGAGATTGTATACTGAATCCATAGGATAATTATTTGATTTGTGTTGATCCACTCAGTGTAAATAGGATTTTCATTATTTTTATTCTGATGAGTTCGATTTTTAACTTGAATAAGAGGTTCCGAATAACCATAAAGAAATGATTGGATCTTGAATTTCTTAAATACAGTATTGAGTAACGCCTTCCAAGTAAGAAAATTTGACTCGATATGTAAGTTTCGGTTGAATCAAATTAATGAGCTGATGAATAGAATTGAAGTAATTGAAGAAGAATCCATTGGTTCGTCAAGAAAGGTATGATTCATGAAATAAATAAATGAAAACTGTAAATGAATAGATCTCAGAAAAGGTAAAAGAAACTGAGATTAAATTAGTCAACTGAGATAAAATCAATAATGGAAGAAGAATAGCGGAAGAATGTGATAATCGGATCAACACTACACCAAAACAGTTTATTTTGAATGGATATAGATGTTGCAAAGAATTTAAGCAACGCTAATATCCATTGCTAATATGGTGTAGCAAATTTTTGTGCAACGTATATATGCGTTGCTCAAATTAAATAAAGGAACATTAATAAACGTTGCTGTAGTAGGGTAAAAACTGATTCTGCTGGAAATGGTAAATTGGGTGTGCCGCCGAGAAACGAATCTAAACTCTAAACAAATGTACTGCACAGGAGTACTTTAGATTCGAGAGATCAATCTATACAATTCTGTCCTAAACCAAGAAATGGGTGTTCCAGTCTTGCTTCAACCACAAAATGAAGGAGAAGGGTTGATCTTAGGGAGGGAAGCGAAGAAGGTGTTGAGATCAGGATGATGAATTGTGGAGGTGTGGATGTTTATGACTTGTATCAGAATGTGGAACTTGCTTACGGAATGTAATCTATAAGTTCTTTGTGTTTTATGGATACTTGTGTTGATAACACTGTTTTTTGGTTGAAATAGATTAAAAACCTATTTATACAAGTCATAGTTGAACACACTGATCTCATAGGAAGTGGAGGTAGTTAAGTAGTGGAGAAGTGGGGATCGTGTAAAAGTGGTGAAAACCATGTCCCTGTCATGAAGGTAATACTGGTCATCTTTACACCCACTACTCCTTTACTGCTATCAACCGTCCGCCTTTCCTGACACTTTCTCATAATGGGCATGTTGCACTCCGCATGCTGTAAACCGCCAGACCAATACCATGATGAACATCCCCCAGTTTGTGACATGTTTGATGTCTCGAGTATTTTCGTGGAAAATATATAACAAGTTGCTGGGTCTTGCTTTCAAGACCTAATTATTTTGACCAATCATGTGCAAGCTAGGCGGCGGGCGGTCATATTTGAGCAGCTGCCAGGAGCTATCCGTGTACATTAAAGATGTGGTGGTCGGTCCCTATAGGAGAATGATGGTTGGTATCTATTTTGAAATCTTATTGGTTGGCCCAAATTAAATCTAAACCGGTTAAATTGGCTAGCCAAGTTGGATGGATGAGATGATTTGCAGAAGTTTGTGTTAATTCATGAAATTTCGTAATAAGAAAATTCAGATGTGAGACCCTCACTAAAACTGCCATAGAATTCTCATACAAACTTGGATTTTGATGATACGCCTATCCATTATTATCAGAAAAGAATTTTGTATCTTCCTACTCAGGAATATTTAGGTTTTGAGCTCGTATAGGATGTTTAAACAGCCCGACAGTAAAAACTCAGGAAGAATTCAGGAGGAATTCTGTCAGTTTTAAGCCATGACCTAGCTCTCCTTTTAGGCTGTATCTTTTAGATCGTTAATCCGATTGATGTGAATTTTTAGTATGTTATACTAGACATCCATACAAAACTTTTGGCATGTATATAATACTCAAATTATTTACCAAATGCTCCCAGCTGTTCGTCCAATCTTTGGTGACCTTTTGGATATCGTCCGACCAAGTTGAAGAGATATGATTGGTCAAAGCCAAAAGACGGGCTGCCGGACACATTTAATTAAAAGTGTAGGCTGCGTCCTTGTAGTGATATTATTGGCTGATGGGAAAGAGGGGCCGACAGCCAACAAAATAGAAGAAGGAGCGCCGGCCAAAGGAAGCTCGAGTTAGGGAAAATTGGCCGGCCAAGCTCTTTCTGCCGCGGCTTCAGTCGGTCACGGTTTCCTCTTTTCTTCATATTTCCTGTTTTTGGTAGGATTTGCTCCTAGTAGTTCCATGATGGATAAATTTCCTAGTTTGCCTAGGTTTGGTCTCGACTAATAGGGATCGAGATATTGCGCAGACCGCGAAAAACCTAATTTTTGCAAATTGATAAAAATAGGTTAGAAAATTGAATTTTGCGCATTGCCACAAAATTAATCAGTTTTGGCGAATTTTGCACGTTGGTACAAAATCACTAATTTTTGTCTCGGAGAGCAACGCAGCTTGCGTGCTTTTGATTGAGTACTTCCATGCACATCTTAATTCTTACACTTCGGGAAATTCATGCTACTAGGCTGCGAGCGAACATTAATTGTCATGTCATGTCAATATCAAGAGTTCATCTGGGGAACATAACTTAGAATAAATACTCGGCAAGCCATGCATTAGTAAATAATGCAGGAGAGATGTTAATAAAATTTACAGAATATTTGGGATTGTTGCTACATGCACCAATACTATTCTGGATAAATTTCATATATGAGTATACTGAATTGCTCAATACATATGTAAGTAAAGTGGCATAGGCACTCATCACTTTTAAATGGATCCATTTCATTAGTGAATAATGCAACTAGAAGTTTAAATACTCATTTGGCTCTATACTAGTGAACAATTCATCTAGGAGCTTGAGTTTCAATACAATATGAGGAGCGGCATAGGCACTCATCATATTTTAATATATTCTTCAGACTCCTTGCGGAATATAGACATATCAAGGTCTACTATTTCTGACACCTGGTCAGCTAGACAGACTTTTATAGTTTTCACCCTAAATTAAAAACCACCATCAATAGTTGCTTAAAAATATGCGTAACGTTTTATTTTATAATTAGAGCAACGGATAAAATAATTTAGGAAACGGATATATACGTTGCAAATCAAATAATAAAAATTAAAAAGAATTTTTTTATGTTTGTATTTTTCAAATTCATGTATTATGAAACCTCTGATGCATTCAACGTTGATCTTTACAATAGTTTTACAACATTTTTTGTTCCATTAGTTACACAGTGAATTCGACAATTTTCATTCCAAAAACATAAGAAAAACTATATAAAGATACTCCAAGTGAAACATGATCACCTAAGCACTTATGCTCCACCACGTGTAGTTAGATCACCTTAGCACTTGTGATCCACCAAGTTGTTCCAGTTCCAGCACTTGTGATTCGTGAACCTCTCCCACCACCATTAATAGTTTACCTGAACTAGTACTTGGTGCAACTGATTATAATCAACCAAAGTTATGGAAACCTTTCAAGTTTTTCTTAACTTGGTTACATGATAAGAGTTGTACTGTAGAGATTGCTAAAGCATAGGATAAGGAAGTACATGGATAAACTGCTTACAAACTCAGTAGGAAATTGCAGAATGTGAGAATAACTCTCTCAAAATAGAATAAACATCACTTTGAAGATATACATCAAAAGGTGGCATGCTTCAAGAAAATTTAACAGGAGTTCAACAACTTCCTCATTCCAATAAGAACACTTCAAAAGCTTTTTAAATAATTGAAGATCTTAAAAGATGGCACCAGATTCAGCATGACTTCCATAAACAAAAATCAAGAGATAATTTTATTAAGGATATACAATAACACTATTTGCATACTTTGACCAAGAGGAAAAGGGCAAGGAATAATATTGATTCTTTAAAGGATTCTAATGGAAAATGGGTTCATTCTAGAGATGAATTAGCTAAGCCGCTAACAGATCATTTCCAGAATGTTAGTTCCACAACTTCTCCTATTATTGAAGAACAATTTTATTATCATTTGCCTACTATTATTTCTGAAGAGGAAAATAGAAATCTTCTAGCCTTACCTACTAATGAAGAAATACTTAGTACTATTAAATACATGGAAAGTTGGTCTGCTTCTGGACCTGAAGGACTATCCAAGTCTCAATGGAATGGTAGGTCCTGAAGTTTGTGAGATGGTTAGGAAGTTCTTCTCTTCTGGTTATATACTTCAATCTTTGAGCAAGACATATATCTCACTAATTCGTAAAACTAAGAAGCCTACTACTTCTTATGAGTTTAGACCTATAGGATTATGTAATACTTCTTATAAGGTTATTTCAAAGATCATGGTAAGCTAATGAAGCCTTTCATTTCTAAAATTGTTTCTCCCTATCAAGCAGCCTATGTTTCTGGCAGGTTAATCAATGATAATACAATTATTTCTCATGAATTTGACATGTCTAAAGCCTTTGATAGGCTTGAATGGAATTTCCTTCTCAAAGTACTTAAGAGTTTTGGGTTTTCAGATGAATGAAATCAATTAATTCATTAGTGTATCAGTATCACTTTCTTGGCAGTCATTCTTAATGGTTCTCTTTGTGAAGATTTCAAACCAACAAGAGGCATAAGATAAGGTGATCCCCTTTCAGCTTATTTATTTATCCTAGCTATGGAATGGTTATCAAGAACTCTAACAAATTCTCATATTTCAAAGAAAATTAGAGGCATTAAAGCTTCTAGGGGTGCACCTCCAATTAATCATCTACTTTTTGCAGATGATTGCCTTACATTTACACAAGCAAATTTAACCAGTTTTAATAATCTCTTGCAAGTTATGCAAGACTTTAGCACATAATCTGGTCAGGTCATCAATTTTGACAAATCTTCCATCTTGTTCAGTAACAATATGAATCATGCGTTTGTGAAACTCTTAAAAGTATCCTTGGTGTAAAATATATGGATAAGAAGGAAAAATACTTGGGATCTCCATTTCTAATTGGTAAATCTAAATTTATCTCTTTTGAAGAAGTCAACACTGCTTTTGAAAGAAGATTGTCAAATTGGTAAGGAATAAATCTGAACCAGGCAGGGAAAACTACCATGGTAAAAGCAGTCCTTAACTCAATTCCTATGTAACAGATGAGCACATTCAAAATGCCAAAAAAGCTCATTAAGAAGCTTGATGCTCAGCAAAAGCAATTTTGGTGGGGTTATAAAAACAACAAGGGTACCAAGTTTATTGCAAGGCAGAATATTTGCATTCCTAAAGATTTAGGGGGTCTAGCTTTTAGAGATTTGGAAATCCTCAATCATTTTTTGCTAATCAAATTAGCATGGAGAATTTGCACTTAAAGTGAACCGTTGGTAACTAAAATTCTTAAAGCCAAGTATTTCAAGAATGTAGATTTTTTACATATCAATTCAAAAAAGTATAATACTTCTTGGGTATGGAGGGGCCTTGAGACTGGTCTAGCTATCCTTCAAGAAAATTATTGCATTGAAGTTAACAATGGTAGAATCACAAGAATCTGGCATGACTGTTGGATTATTGGTTTGGTTTGTGAACTAATTATTTCAAATACCTCTTCATGGAACATTCCATTATTACAACAACTCTTCTCTACTGAAGTTGTCAACATGATAAAGAATATGTCCATTTATCAGGATGAAGAAGATGTAGTTAAATGGAAGAACACTAAAGATGGCTCTTTCACTGTTAAGAGCACGTACAACAAACTTGTGGAAAATAGAGTGAAATATCCATTTTGGGTATTTAAATATCCACAGACCAGAAAGATACTTTCTTATTATCCATTTTGGGTATTCTGCCCATAAAAATGTAAATAAAGTAAATATTTTTATCTAAAATACCCTTAAACCAGGTTATAAGGAAAATTTCGGAGATACTCAACTCATCTTTTTAACGTAGATTCGTAGCGTACATGTCAATACCATTAAACTTCTTGAGAGCCTAAGACGTGTCTGTAACTGCATCTTTTCTTATGGCTACACCCAAGTAGATCCAACGACTATGGAACTACCAACATTCAATATTCAAAGATAAACAAGATGTAAGAACATAAAAGTAAAGATTAACACAAGCATATAACGTGGTTCGGCCATGAAGACCTACATCCACGGGAAAGAAACTATCTTGTTTATTGATTAAGGTCTTACCCTTGAAAGAGTTACAAATATCACTTAGACTTCTCACTCTTTCTTTCTCTAAATCTTTCTCTAGAATTCTATGTAGAAACACCATCTAAGATTACATGCCCATTTCCTTCTACATGGACTGGTATTTATAGACAAACTAGACTCGTGAAGGTGTGGCTCGATCTCGCCATGCTGGTGGAGCTATTGTACATCTTCTCATTGCTTCGGACGAACTCTATACCATCCCTCGTAATGCCTTGCTCGATTCTCCTTCCGAGTTATCTCGCCTTTTTCCTTATCGTACTGCTCCTCCTTGAGGGGTCTCGTACTGCACCATCCTCTGGTTGTAGTATAGATCGTCCGAGTCTTCTGATACGATGTACCTTCGCCCACGCCTCTTCTATTCCTTCATTAAATGCATTCCTTCCTTTTAGACTTTACCGTCTGAGTTGATTAGACCACTCCTCACACGCGTCACACATGTAGCGTTGTAGCAGGCATCTCGATTCAGACGTAATCACCTTTTGGAGTATGATTCTATACTTCTACCTCATCATTTTATCATGAGACCACCTCTTAAGATGATGACACGTGTCCATCGGGTATTATACCCTCACAATTTGCTCCTTTTCTTTTTAGCTTGCCAAGGGCATGATGGGAAGAAAACCTTGTAACCGCTTCGTCTTTTTCACCACGTCTGCACTTTTAGTGCTCTTTTACCTGTTGGACTTGAGGCGCCGGTTGATTGTCCAAAAGTTTCTTATAAAATCTTCTTGGGAAGAGAATGATGTTTTTATTTTCTATTTTCAGAGTTAAGAGTCTTTTCATTCTCTTTCTTCTCTGTTTTTTCCTTTTCCTCCTTAACTCATCGTCTGTTATAAAAAACTTCATTATGTATGGGAGGGATCCTCCATATCGAACTTCAAGGCGGTAAGAGCTTTTTTCTCCATTTTTTTTCCTTTTTTAAGGTTGTTTTGATCAATGATTCTCGCCATTATTTTTTAACTGAACAGTTCCTTCGGGATCGCCATTGTCATCTTTACTTTTTTCTTTATGTTTTAACTAGTTTTTTATCAGTGTGTGTTCTGATTCTTCTCTTTTGTTCAAACTTTGTAGTGCTGAGAAGAGACCAGTTAGACCTGCGAGTACCAGTCGCTCTTCTGGTATGTCTGATGCTGCTTATCTAGAAGTGGTGAAGGTTAAACAACGTCTTCAAAGATTTTATGTCTCTTTTGCCAGTCCGGAGGGTCAGGCCGGCGTTTTGACTAAGAAGATCTTAGAAGATAATCTTTGTGGCCCCAATGAGATAATCTTGACGGTGGGTCAGTTAGATGCTTGGATTCTCCTTCCCTTGTACTGTCCATTGGATTCTTTCCAGTACGAGGTACTCTGTCTGCTCGATCCTCAGCGAGCCATATATCAGCAAAATGGTAATTTTCACCGGCTTGTCCGAGAAGGTGCTCGGCGATGTAAAGGTAAGGTTACTGAGCATGATTTGAACGAGTTTGTTCCTTCTCAAAGGGATTTGTACACACCTGCGAATTTCGTGGAAAACTACTGGTGTAAGCAGTCCGAGAAGTTTGATGGCTTCGGAGTGGGGATCTTAGATGGGTCACCTGCGAACGAGTTAGTTCCTCTTCGTTTTGTGGGTCCTTATGTTTATGGTCGGGATGAGCTTGGAAATGTTCTTTTGAGCTTCCTGAGATGCATAGTTATCTGCCACCTTATAGGTCATGGGATCTTAGATGGGTCACCTCACGTAGGTGTCCATCGCAGTCCACCCACTCTATGGAAGATGCTAAAGTCCATCGTAGTCATAATATACTGTCTTAATGTTTTAACGTATATATACCTTGCCCCTGTTTTATATCTTAGCATCTGATGCCGTTTTTTTAACAGAGGATGAGGGTTGCTGACGGATCAGGCCCATCAGGTGCTCCTTTGGAGGTTATAGAACATGCTTTGGATGTTGATATTGGTGAAGGGTTTTTTGATGATGTGGATCAGGCATTGTTGCATGAACCTATTCATCCCGATGACACTGTTGACATATCGGACGCGGGACTACCCCAGGCGAGTAATATCGCTAACAATGGTGTTCCATCCGATGGAGGTGCTCGGGTTGGGAGTAGTGGTGGTGTTGGTGGTACTGGCGTACCAAGTGATTTTATTGGTGGTTTCCCTTCTGCTCCAGTACGCCTTCTGGTTCGTCTCTCACCGTTTTGGGTGGAGGCTCCGATGCGATGGCGATGCATTGCTCGGATAGGTACGTTCTGTTAGAGCACTGTTAGGTCGAACTAGCAAGCGTTGCTATCTCAAGCTTGTTTGTCAATGTTAGTGATCAAAACTATAAGTCTTGATTTCTAGTGTACTTAAAGTAATGTCTCAGACTAGGATAGATTGTGTAGTTGAGCATTAGACTTCACGGCGGTCATTAATTGTAGACGAAGAACTACTAAGGAGAGATTGTGGAACTTCATCAACAAAAGGTACGTGGATTCTAAAACTCATCTATACCTTGGAAAGTTTATTTCTACTCTGTCTCCTATATTGAGTCAAAAGTCGTATTACTATAGTTTTCGATTATGCACATTTGAGATTTCGAGGTGAGTTTAACTCGCTTACATATTTCTCGAAATATGTGTTGGTAAGCTTTCGCTTCAACCAAGTTCATCTTATATTCTTGACGAAAGTCAAAAGATAATCATGTGAAAATCGCCGAGTAACATCTTACATGGTTTGTGTGATACAATCATTTGGTGTAGACTTGGAATGTTTCGTTATGATTATTTCAATAACTTGAAATTTTATTTGATGCTAATAGTGTGTGAAAACGGCTATTGTCATCCCCTAAGAAAGTTTCAATGATTGAAATAAGAGTTTAGAACACTTAACCAAAGTTGAATTATAAACATGTTGTCCACTCTTGCATATGTGTGATCCATGTTTGGGAACCATAGTATGCATACCCGTATGCGTACCTGTTAGTTTGTGAAGTTCGGGAACCTAAGTGCGCGTACCCGTATGCATACTGGCGTAGGTTTGTGACCGGAAATTTTTCTCGGTTTGGAGGTATGCGTACCCGTTCGCATACTGGCGAAAACAAAACTTGGTCCGGCTATTTCAAGTATGCGTACCCGTTTGCATACTTGAATGGTTAAAATTCTAAAATCGGTTGTGACATGAACAAATACATTTATATAATAAGGAATGCCTTCTTTGCAAACCGTGGCTATAATATTCATGAATTGATTCAAGTGAATCAAACCGATTTTGCTTCAATTGTGTTCTTGTATACTTTTATTAGAATACAGCAATTGAAAAACTCTTTAACTAGTTTCATTTGAGTCATTTGAACTAGTTATGGTTAAGATGAATTAGGTTGATATAAGAGTGTTCATATAGCTAACCTCGGTTAACTACTGTTGAGCCAACATGGTGTACATGTTTAGGTACGGTTACTCAAACCTAAATAAAGGTACATTTCATTTGTGTAAAAGAAGCTGATAGACGCATTTATGTGTCTATTTTCATCTCTTTTATGTATAGTGTTAGTACCCATTTTTGTACTAATTTTGGTATTTTATCCCTTGTAGGTGTTTTTGGAAAAATGGGCTTTTGCGGCGAATTTGGCTTAAAAAGTGGTTTTTGCGCTCATGGGAGAAAATTACCAAGGGGCACCCAAATTACTAAGAGGTGACCACTTGCTATTCGCACCCCTTGTCTGGATAAGGGGAGGTCATCCCCTTCATTTGAATTAAGATTTTTGGCGGGAAATTTTGCCGCACGAAAAACAGAGAGGGGAGATTTTCAGGCACGATTCGTACGTGATTTTGGAAGAGTTAAACACGGGAATAAGTAGTTACAAATAAACAGGATGAATGACGTGTTTGGGAGTTAAAATAGGCATCAAATCTTCTCATATTTGGTTACATCTCGTTAAACAGGGAATGAAGGATAACTCGGGTTTAGTGTTTGGATTTGTGGAAATTACGTGGGAATAAGGAAACCGTATATCTTGGGAGATATGATACTGTCTCATAAAGAATTCAGGGACGTTGGATTGAACCAGACATCACGTAAGAAGGAAATACAGAAAAGAGAAAGTCTGTAACTTGCACGAAAAGGAAGAGAAAATAATTGTGAAGATTTTCTCGAGTCTTATGGTTGCTGTCGGGTATAAATAGGAGGTATTGGTGTCATAGAAAGGGGATGAACACTTTGGAGAAGTTTAGAAGAGAATAGAGAGTTGAAATCACGAGTTGAAATTTGTTTCTGCTGCTGCTGCGAAGAAGAACACGAAGAACATAAGACCCTCGGAGTCAGTTGCAGAGGCAGACTTATTTTCAGTGACAACGAGATACGGTCGCACCTTCCTGCAGTCACCGAAGCCCTTCAGCAACGATTCCGACTTCTGTTTTAGACCTTCAGCAACTACAGAATCCGCTGCTTTAACACTTTTTTCCCTTTTAATCAACTTTTGAGCCATAAACATGTATTTTGAGATTATGATTAATATGAGGAGCTAAACCCCATTGCTGAGGCGATAGAGGAAGCTATTTTTTCCAACAAAAAGTGGTATAGTTTATTTTATTTATTTTATTTCAATTATTTTTATGATTATTTTCCTTGATTTATAATTGTTTGAATGATTTTTGTTAAGCAATTGTTATTTCTTTTGATATAGCATGCTTAGCCATAGGTTTTTGATGTTTATACTTTGGATTTACACTTGTTATTTTGAAAATCTACATGTTGCAATAGTTTAGAATTAAATTAAACGCAAAAATTGAATAAATATAAATACTAGATAAAATCACTTTGAACTTGGAAAAATAGTGGAATCTTAGCCTCAGTGTTCTTTTCATATTGATATCAACTTTGTCAGTGTTTGTTTTAAATATAATTGATTTTTTATATTTTAGGTTTAAAATTTAAGTCTAAAGTTATCCTTCACAAGTTCGAGAATCGAATCCATCTTTTTACTACAACTAAAATTCACATCAGTTTTTGGCGCCGCCGACGCGGACTTGTTTTTAGGGTTTTTAGATTATTATTATTTTTTTTATTATTATTTTTGTTCTTTTTTACTGGTTTGGTATTTTTTTGATTCTTTTCAAATTTCGATTGGGGCTAAAAGGAAAGGAAAAAGTGTTATAAGAGGAAAGCATCGCCAAAGAAGGAAAGAAGAAAGGAATCCAAAGGAGTGAAGAAGAAGATTTTCTTTTAAAAGTTATTTTAGTTATTTTTTTTTTAGATTTTATTATTATTTTTTTTAGAAATTTTAAATAGGGTTTTAATTTTATTCTTTGTAAAAAAAATTATTTTTGGACTTTATTTTATTTTATTTTTATTTTTGGGACATTGGACATTATTTTATTTTTATTTTTATATACCCTACGGAAAGGTATCTTTAAATATTAAACTGTTTGCAGAGAAGGAGGACAATTACGATATAGCCTCTTCACCTTGGGTTCGTACACTGACACATGAGTCAGTGGCCCGAGTCGACTACAACCGATTCATCCCCCGTCTGGAATGGGAGGTAAGGTTCTGAACACTCGCGAATCCCCTGTCAGCGAGTTACTGTATTCCTTAAGGTGCATATCTGTTGAGGACCTGAATACAGACATTTACTTTTCTAGTAAAGGGCAAGGCCTGGCCATACAAGATAAGGGTTCGGATTTCATCACCGTTCTCTTCTTGCCCGCCTTAGGAAAACAATACCAAACGCGAACCCAAGCTTAAAATATTGACTAGAACGAGACCGATAGGGTAACGAGCTTGTAGGAAAGTCGTTCAAAAGGATCGTATTGGGTATCTTGTTAGCCTAACTCAAAGTTAAGGAAGATTACTGTAAGTCGATTAGAGCCGCCTTGTAACCCAGGGAAGCGTTGCCAAAGAGGTAGGGGTATCAAAGCTCCTCTGAGCTTCTCCTACTTCTCTTCGACTTACTTTATTCGGATCGTCCTACGAGGTTTGCTAAAATTGTACCCAGTTGCCTCTTGGAAGAGTAGAAGCTGGTCTAGAAACAATCTAAGTGGAGCCATCATGCTTTTTGTTTGCTAGAAATCAATAGGGTTGATTTGGTTGAGTCGTCCTTGATTTGTGATTGCTTATCCTTCCAATTTTAGGAAAATCTTGTGTATGCCTGAATGTAAAAGAGACGCCCTAGGTAGATTTGTAAAAGAAAAGCCTAGCAATTCTAAGCGTCTTGATTACCTTAATCTAGAAGGTCCAATTTTCGGAGAGTCCTGTGTTGAACATTCTCCTGAAGAGAGAATCCCTAATACTCCGATAGTTCCAGAGATGGCTACTTTGAAAGATTTGTTAAATCCGACTAGGACCACTCGTCCCTCGTGTATTAAGTTAGCTGACATAGAAGCCAATTATGAGCTTTAATCCTGGGACCATACAGATGCTCCCAATCTTTTTAGGGAAAGAAAATGAGAACCCCTATTTCCATGTTAGGAATTTTGAAGAAATTTGCAGTACCCTAAGAATTAGAGGCTTAGATGATGATGCTTTGAAACTTAGGTTATTTCCCTTTTCTCTGAAAGATAAAGCCAAATCGTGGATGTATAGTTTGACTTCTGAGTCAATCGAAACATATGAACAACTTACATCTGCCTTTTTCAATAAGTTTTTCCCTAGGCATAAAACATCGTCGATTAGGACTCAAATCTGCACATTCTCACAACAAGAGGGAGAATCTTTGTATAGGTATTTGGAAAGGTTCAATGATTTGTTAACACAATGTCCTCACCATGGTTTAGAAAAGTTTAGGCTAGTTCAGATCCTTTATGAGGGTTTAGATTATCCCACAATATCCACGGTTGAAGCTTTGTGTATAGGTGGGTTTGAGAACCAAACCGTTGATGCAGAAATGGCATTTTTGAATGAAGCCGCCGAAAAGACCCAACAATGGGAAAATAGTAGGGAACCCCGGAAAACAATTCTTCTAAGCAGAGGAAACGTTAATAGGGTAGAAGGAGGCTCTGAATCAGATGCCAAGATTGCAGTGATAGCTAAAAGGTTAGAAGCTCTAGAAATGGGTTACACTAGTGGTAGATCGGAGCCTTTTTTTGGAAGCCCATAATAATGAAGAGCAAGCCATTGCTCTTTATAATAACACTAGACTCGAGAATCGTCAGAAATTTGACCCATATTCAGAAACCTATAACCCTGGGTGGAGAAACCATCCGAACTTTGCTTGGTCTAAGGGCCAGAATCAAGGTCAGTTTAGTAACTCTAATGCTCCACCAGGTTTTAGTTATGCTAAGAATCCTTCGGGACAAGGTCAATTTCAGAATCAGTCGGATAAGAAAATCCTAAGCTTAGAGGAGTCTCTCGTTTTGTTAACTCAGCAAACTGCAAAATTTCAGCAATCAATAGAACTAAGTCTACAAGCTAGTAACAAGATAGGACAAGAAAATAGTCAGGCTATTTCCGAGCTGAAAACCCAGGTAGGTCTGATAAATGAGTCTTTGAGAGAAAAAGGTAGGTTTCCTAGTCAAACACAACCCAACCCTAGAGGAGTTCATGAAATAGGTGATAAACAATCGAATCAGTTGAATGCTGTTAGAACCCTTAGGAGTGGTAGAATTATAGACAATGAGGTAACCATGCCCGATAGTGAACATACTGTAGTTCACCCCTCAGGATCTCACCCCTAAGGACCATCCATAGATGAGGAGACCGATAAAGTTTCTGATGATGTCAATTCAGTCCCTGAGAGGTCTGATTATGTGCCTAGAGCCCCATTTCCCCAGCTATTAGTACCAACAAAGAAGGAATCGAACTTTAATGACATATTGGAGCAAGTTACCATAAACCTTCCTTTATTAGATGCAATTAGGAAAATTCCTTCTTATGCCATGTTCCTTAAGGATATGTGTACGCGAAAGCGAAAACTTAGCGTCCATAAGAAAGCCTTTTTAGCTATTCACGTAAGTTCAATCATTCAGAACACCACAACTCCAAAGTACAAAGACCCAGGTTCCCCTACCATTGCTTGTACAATAGGTAAATTCCGGGTAGAAAAAGCTTTACTTGACTTAGGAGCCAGTGTGAACTTACTGCCGTACCATGTGTATTTATAGCTAGGACTTGGTGAAATAAAACCTACTCAGATGACACTGCAGTTAGCTGATAGGTCCGTTAAAATTCCTCGAGGTGTTATCGAGGATGTTCTCATTGAGGTCGACAAGTTTATTTATCCAGTAGATTTTGTTGTGCTAGACACCCAACCTGTCCCTGACCCAGAGAACCAGATACCTGTGATTTTAGGTCGCCCATTTTTAGCTACGTCTAATGCGATCATTAACTATCGTAATGGTGTGATGAATTTGTCTTTTGGTAATATGACTATGGAAATGAACATTTTTAATGTCAGTAAGCTACCTTATGAGCTAGATGACACATGTGTTGAAGAGGTGAACATGATAGAAGCCTTAGTTCAGGAGTCATTACCAAACATTTTGTCTGAAGACCCATTAGAAAGTTGTCTATCCCATTTTGGTTTAGATTTTGACAACGATAGCACTATTGAAGAAGTAAATGCCCTATTAGATTCTACCCCTGTGTTAGACACTAATAGATGGAAAGCTAGGTTCGAACAATTACCAGTTTCCGAGACTACCTTAATTCCTTCTTTAGAAGAGCCTCCTAAGTTAGACCTTAAACCACTACCCGACACTCTAAAGTATGTGTTTTTAGGGCCATCTGAAACTTTACATGTAATTGTAGCTTCCGATTTGGATAATGATCAGGAAAGTAGGCTAGTGAATGTACTTCAAGATAATAAGGAAGCTTTAGGGTGGACTATAGCAGACATTAAGGGTATAAGTCCTACTGTGTGTATGCATCAGATTCATTTAGAGGAAGACTCCAAATCTTATAGGGAGATGCAACGTCGACTGAACCCTAACATGAAAGAGGTAGTTCGAAAAGAGGTTCTTAAGTTGTTAGATGCGGGTATTATCTACCCAATTTCAGATAGTAAGTGGGTCAGCCCCGTTCAGGTTGTCCCCAAGAAATCAGGTATCACTGTAGTCCAGAATGATAATAACGAGTTAATCCCAACCCAAGTGACCATGGGATGGCGTGTCTGTATTGACAATAGGAAATTGAACAAGGTCACAAGGAAGGATCACTTTCCTCTTCCTTTTATCGACCAAATGCTAGAGCGATTAGCTGGACATAGTAATTATTGCCTCTTAGATGGCTACTCCGGATATAATCAGATCGTTATTGCCCCAGAAGACCAAGAGAAAACCACCTTTACCTGTCCCTTTGGTACCTTTGCGTATAGACGCATTCCTTTCGGGCTTTGTAATGCCCCTGCGACTTTTCAGCGTTGCATGATGAGCATATTTTCTGATATGGTAGAACGGTTTTTAGAGGTCTTTATGGATGATTTTTCAGTGTTTGGTTCATCTTTCGATGAGTGCTTGCATCATTTGACATTAGTGTTGACTAGGTGTAAGGAAAAGAATTTAGTGCTTAATTGGGAAAAATGCCATTTTATGGTTAAATCAGGAATTGTGTTAAGGCACATCGTATCCTCTAAGGGTATAGAGGTATACAAAGACAAAGTTGACCTTATTAAGACTTTACAGGTCCCAAAAATCGTAAAAGATATTAGGTCATTCCTAGGGCAGGCAGGATTTTATCGTCGATTCATTAAGGATTTTAGCTTGATTTCTAGACCTCTTTGCAATTTGCTTGCAAAAGATGTTAAGTTTATCTTTGATGATGCGTGTTTAGAGGCTTTTGAGAAGATTAAGAGTTTACTTACTACCGCCCCCATAGTCTAGGAACCTAACTTGAACCTACCCTTTGAGATTATGTGTGATGCTTCAGATTATGCTATAGGCGTTGTGTTAGGACAGCGAGAAAACATATTACTTCATGTGATTTACTATGCTAGCAAAACTCTGAATGATGCCCAACTGAATTATACAACTACCGAGAAGGAATTGTTAGCCATCTTGTTTGCCTTGGATAAGTTTAGATCCTATCTACTAGGTTCTAAGGTCGTAATCTATACCGATCATGCTGCTTTTTAATACCTTTTGTCTAAGAAGGATACTAAACCTAGATTGATTTGATGGATCCTCTTGTTGCAAGAATTTTCTCTAGACATTAGAGACAAAAAGGGTGCAGAAAATGTAGTAGCAGATCACTTGTCTAGGCTAGTTGTTGATCATTCTAATGATTTCCTTCCTATAAGGGATAGCTTTCCTGATGAACAATTGTTCTCTGTTTCCCAATCACCTTGGTATGCACATATAGTGAACTATCTTGTTACTGGTCGAATGCCTTAACATTGGGGTAAACAAGATCGTTCTAGGTTTTTAGCCGAGGTTAAGCATTTATTTTGGGACGATCCTTATCTATTTAAGTATTGTCCAGACCAGATTATTAGGAGATGTATACCTGAGAGTGACGAGTCCAGTATTATCTCCTTTTGTCATGAACATGCATGTGTGGGTCATTTTAGTGCTAAGAAGACTGCTGCTAAGATATTGCAGTGTGGATTTTACTGGCATTCGTTGTTTAAAGACTCCCATAGTCATTGTGTTTCTTGTGAGCGTTGCCAGAGGTTAGGAACCATTTCCCGTATAAATATGATTCCTTTGAACCCTATTTTAGTAATTGAGGTCTTTGATGTGTGGGGCATTGATGTTATGGGTCCATTTCCTAATTCTTTTGGTTATCTTTACGTACTTGTCGCTGTAGACTATGTGTCTAAGTGGGTTGAGGCGGTTCCGTGTAGAACAAATGACCACAGGGTCGTAGTCCAGTTTTTGAAAGAGAATATACTTACACGTTTCGGTACGCCGCGAGCTATAATTAGTGATGGAGGTTCACACTTTTGTAATAGACCATTTGCTCTTTTAATGAAACAATATGGTATTACCCATAAAGTATCTACCCCATATCACCCACAGACTAGTGGTCAGGTAGAGGTTTCCAATAGGGAAATTAAGCGTATTCTAGAGAAAACAGTTAATCCTAATAGGAAAGACTGGTCGTCGAGGCTTACTGATGCCTTATGGGCTTATCGTACTTCATTTAAGACACCCATTGGAATGTCACCATATCGTTTAGTTTTTGGCAAGGCATGTCACCTACCTGTTGAGTTAGAGCATAGAGCCTACTGGGCTATTAAGCAGCTAAACTTTTCACTTGACAAGGCAGGAGTTCACAGAAAGCTCCAGCTCAATGAGTTGGACGAGATTCGTAGAGATGCATACGATAGTGCTAAGGAGTATAAGAACAAAATGAAACTTGTGCATGATAAGAATATTTTACGAAAGTCATTTTCTCCAGGTCAAAAAGTTCTTCTGTATGACACTCGTTTGCATTTATTCCCCGGGAAGTTGCGCTCTCGGTGGACCGTTCCTTTTGTGGTCCGTACTGTTTTTCCTCATGGCGCTATTGAAATTGAGACACCAGACGGTAGAGTTCTTCAAAGATTAACGGTCAAAGATTGAAGACCTTTTTAGAGCCTTTTCCTACAGATGATGTTGAGGAGGTCCCTCTGGAGGACCCTGTTTACCTTGATTGACCATCGAGGCGATTTGTATGTTGTATATTATTTTTGTAGGATTTTGATTCCACTTCACCCAGGTACTATCTTTCCGACTTCTCTCTTTACTGATTCATCATGTTATTTATACTTTGGGTACTGTTCTTTAATTAGAAACATTGAGGACAATGTTAGATTTAAGTTTGGGAGTGGGGTATAAACTTTTTGTTACAATAAATAAACTCCAGAGCCTAGAAATCTATGCCTATTAAGGATGGCACTAACCAATCTAAGTGGATGGAAGCATTTTGGTTTAGGTGTTTATTTACCAATATGATTAGATGGAAACATCTATAAGAGTCTATTCATAAAAGCACGGAGCTCAGGTATTAGAAAAAATATGATAGTTTCACCGTATCTCGTAATCATCTTATTACTTCTGTTTTTATTTTTGCAAAATTTTATGTTGATGTCTGCTGGGGTGAAATAGAGTGATTGAGTTACTAAAAAATTTTTTTTTGCAAATTTTTATGTTTATTTTTGCAAACTTTTTGTTACAATAAATAAACTCCAGAGCCTAGAAATCTATGCCTATTAAGGATGGCACTAACCAATCTAAGTGGATGGAAGCATTTTGGTTTAGGAGTTGAGGAACTAATCTGATTAGATGGAAACATCTATAAGAGTCTATTCATAAAAGCACGGAGCTCAGGTGTTAGAAATAACATGATAGTTTCACCGTATCTCGGAATCATCTTATTACATATGTTTTTATTTTTGCAAATTTTTATGTTGATGTCTGCTGGGGTGAAATAGAGTGATTGAGTTACTAAAAAAAAAAAAAAAAAAAAAAAGAACAGACCAATTAGACCAATCGGAATAAATAACACTTGGATAGCAATATGTGTGTGTTCTCCCTGTCTCCGTTGCCTAAACAAGCGTGGAATGCAGGATCCATGGGAATTACCATGTAATCTGCTGACAAGAAGCATGCGCTTGGATCCAAAAGATCTAATCATGTCGTTACAAAAATAAATAAATAAATAAATAAAGGTTTATTATAAAGTCGACCACTGGTTCCCTTGTATATGCCAGCTGTGTTGATGTAGACTTAAGATTGTCGACCACTGGTTCCCTTGTATATGCCAGTTGTGTTGATATTAGTCCAGACCAGTATCTCAATCCACTAGGTCATAGGTTCATTTTAGCATTGAAGTCCATTCGAAACCATCTTCTTCTATATCCATCTTATTAATCTATTCATGTGATTTGTTTGATTCCGGATATTGATGTCCATAGTGCGACTATCTGAGTAGAGCTCTGTCACTTATATATGAATTTTAGTATACTCGAGTGCAAACTTTTATACAACAATTGGAATTTCGCATCAGGGTACTTCCTCCCGTAATCAATAAGTATGCCAACCAAGGAGATTCTTTAGTGCATTCCAAGGTTCTGCGTAGATAGCTAGGGTCTAGAGTAAAGGTTTTGTGGGTACACCTCTGGTAAACCCTCCCGAGACTATAACTCGGCCACTAGGGCCACCTAGGGGTTTAAAGGCTTGTTGCACATGCTAAGTGCAACCGACAATGCCTGTGACAGTGAGTTAGGATTTTATTTTGTAGTTTTAATTTGCTCGGGACTAGCAAATAATAAGTTTGGGGGTATTTGATAGACGCATTTATGTGTCTATTTTCATCTCTTTTATGTATAGTGTTAGTACCCATTTTTGTACTAATTTTGGTATTTTATCCCTTGTAGGTGTTTTTGGAAAAATGGGCTTTTGCGGCGAATTTGGCTCAAAAAGTGGTTTTTGCGCTCATGGGAGAAAATTACTAAGGGGCACCCAAATTACTAAGAGGTGACCACTTGCTATTTGCACCCCTGGTCTGGATAAGGGGAGGTCATCTCCTTCATTTGAATTAAGATTTTTGGCGGGAAATTTTGCCTCACGAAAAACAGAGAGGGGAGATTTTCAGGCACGATTCGTACGTGATTTTGGAAGTGTTAAACACGGGAATAAGTAGTTACCAAATAAACAGGATGCATGACGTGTTTGGGAGTTAAAATAAGCATCAAATCTTCTCATATTTGGTTACATCTCGTTAAACAAGGAATGAAGGATAACTCGGGTTTAGTGTTTGGATTTGTGGAAATTATGTGGGAATAAGGAAACCGTATATCCTGGGAGATATGATACTGTCTCATAGAGAATTCAGGGACATTGGATTGAACCATACATCACGTAAGAAGGAAATACAGAAAAGAGAAAGTCTGTAACTTGCACGAAAAGGAAGAGAAAATAATTGTGAAGATTTTCTCTAGTCTTATGGTTGCTGTCGGGTATAAATAGGAGGTATTGGTGTCATAGAAAGGGGACAAACACTTTGGAGAAGTTTAGAAGAGAACAGAGAGCTGAAATCACGAGTTGAAATTTGTTTCTGCTGCTGCTGCGAAGAAGAACACGAAGAACATAAGACCCTCGGAGTCAGTTCCAGAGGCAGACTTATTTTCAGTGACAACGAGATACGGTCGCACCTTCCTGCAGTCACCGAAGCCCTTCAGCAACGATTCCGACTTCTGTTTTAGACCTTCAGCAACTACAGAATCCGCTGCTTTAACACTTTTTTCCCTTTTAATCAACTTTTGAGCCATAAACATGTATTATGAGATTATGATTAATATGAGGAGGTAAACCCCATTGCTGAGGCGATAGAGGAAGCTATTTTTTCCAACAAAAAGTGGTATAGTCTATTTTATTTATTTTATTTCAATTATTTTTATGATTATTTGCCTTGATTTATAATTGTTTGAATGATTTTTGTTAAGCAATTGTTATTTCTTTTGATATAGCATGCTTAGCCATAGGTTTTTGATGCTTTATACTTTGGATTTACACTTGTTATTTTGAAAATCTACATGTTGCAATAGTTTAGAATTAAATTAAACGCAAAAATTGAATAAATATAAATACTAGATAAAATCACTTTGAACTTGGAAAAATAGTGGAATCTTAGCCTCAGTGTTCTTTTAATTTTGATATCAACTTTGTCAGTGTTTGTTTTAAATATCAGTGCTTTTTTATATTTTAGTTTTAAAATTTAAGTCTAAAGTTATCCTTCACAAGTTCGAGAATCGAATCTCTCTTTTTACTACAACTAAAATTCACATCAGAAGCTAAGTTCGATCCAACGGTTGAAAGATATTAGCTTGAATCTAATCAGGTTCTCATCTAACGGTGAATATCGAATGCTTTGTTACCAAGGTAACTTAGACTGCAAACCCTGATTTTAAATCTATATAAAGGAGAACTCTAGCAACTGGGAAACCTAATCCCCACATCTCCTGTGTGATACTAGTCTTATAAGCTAGAGTCGATTCTCCTTTAACCTTAGGTTTTTCACGAAACCCTATAGGTTAATGACTTAAAGACTTCATTGGGATTGTGAAGCCAGACCCAACTATTTTCTCTGTAGTGGTGTGATCTGATCTTGCTGTTTTCTATCGTTATTGAGTACAATCGTAAGATTGGCTTGAGATTTATATCTCCGATAGGAAAGATTGAAAAGTAGTCACAAACACCTTCGTCTCATCATTTGTGATTCCACAATGTCTTGTTTCGTTAATCGATTAATATTATTGTGAGGTGATTGTTAATACTAGGTTGTTCTTCGGGAATATATGTCTGGGTTATCAATTGGTTCATGTTCACCTTGATTTATCAAAAGACGGAACAAAAACTCGTAGGTATATCTATGGGAGACAAATTTATCTATTCAATAGACTTTTCTGTGTGATACAGAATTGTTTATCAAGTCTTCGACTTTGGGTTGTAGCAACTCTTAGTTGTGGGTGAGATCAGCTAAGGGAATCAAGTGCGTAGTATCCTGCTGGGATCAGAGACGTAAGGAGCGTAAGTGTACCTTGAATCAGTGTGAGATTGATTAGGGTTTAACTACAGTCCAGACCGAAGTTAGTTTTGTAGTAGGCTAGTGTCTGTAGTAGCTTAATACAATGTGGTGTTCAAATCTGGACTAGGTCCCGGGGTTTTTATGCATTTGCGGTTTCCTCGTTAACACAACTTCTGGTGTCTGTGTTATTTCTTTTCCGCATTATATTTTGTTATATAATTGAAATATCACAGGTCGTGCGTTGAATCGATCAATTGGTAAATCCAACCTTTTGTTGTTGATTGAAATTGATTGATCCTTGAACATTGGTCTTTGGTACCGTTCAAGTTATTTTTCTTGCGGATTGAATCGATAAATTGAGATATAACTCTGTGATATACTTTTTCTTAAGGTTGAGTCTGACTGTCTAGTTGATTCTCTTGAAAGTATATTAGAGTTAGTCCATACAGATTGCTAAGCGAAATATTGGGTGAGGTTGTTGTACCCGCGCTTTTTCAATTGGTATCATAGCAGGCAAGCACGTTTAAGACCTCATAAGTTTGTGTTTGTAGCGATCTGACTCTATGGACAGTAGTACTATCTCTGATAAACGCGTCACCAGAAACAAAAGTTCCGTTTATATAATATCTGTTAAAGAGAAAGATTTGTCAATCTCAAATATAGACGAACCTAGTGTTCTAATGAAACAGACTGACACTGACATGTGTTACCCCAATTACCCTTCAAATGAGTCTGACTCCGTTGATGAAAGGGAAGCATCTGAAGAGATTAAACTGATTCTAAATCTTGTTAGAATCCAGGATGATATAATTAATCAGTTGAAAAACAATGTCAATGTTCTTCTCGGTATGGTGAGAGATTGTGACTCTAAAGAAAAAGCTCCTTGCAAGGAAAACGCTGTAGTTCGGTCATCACCTATTTTACTCCAGGCGAACCTCAAAAAGGATGCTTTGGAAATTAAACATCTCTTGAGTAAACTCTCTATTCAAGGATGTTCCAAAAAGTCTACTATACCATCTGCTTCTGTCACAACTGAAAGAGTTCCAGTTCCAGAAGTAAAATTAGAATCCCTTCCTATTGGAAAAGATTTTCTCATAGCCTCCTCTAATCAATGAAGTTTCACATCACATGGAAGGAAGAAATCTCCAAATGATGATGTTAAGTCTGTGCTCTCTAATCACTCTTGTGATCAGAAAGTGTGTCTCTTTTGTGATTTAAAAGGGCAGGTTAAGCAAAAGAGAAACTCCAGGTTGAATAACAATTCCATTGTTCGACTTCACCACACCTTAGATTTAATCCTCAAAGGTGTAACTGACATTCGTATGTCTAAACCAATTGGTTTCAGTACTCACCCTGTGTATTCTACCAGGAAAGTTAGTTCGATGTGTTCCTCAAATGCTCAAAAGCACAACAGACTTCTTAACAAAAATCGTCCAAAAAGAGCTTAAGAATTCTCTTCTGGCAAAAAGGGAGATAATGTTGCTTTTGATGTGAATAAAGTATCAGGAGAAGGGAGCAAAAATGATGACAGTAAGTTTTATGATAATTTTTCACATAAAAAGGGAATCTTTCCTAGAATTGAAAGGAAAAAGAGACTCAACCGTAAACACATTTCATTTAATGATCTTAGGGCTCATACTTGTGCTAATTAATCACAAGGCTTGAGAGCTTGCTCATAGAAATCCTGTTGAGTAAGATGTGTTAATAATCAGGTATACTTTTGGCAAAATTGCTTCATGTTTAGTTGAGCTATTTTCTTATCGGCCATAGCTAAACTATTGTCCACAGACAACTTTACTTAAGTATTGGTTGTGTCTGAAGATGTTTTTCGTTTTTTTTATTATTTTATTTTCGAAGAAGGTTTCGTTGCAACTAAGTTGCCTGCTACTTTTGTGCTCTAAATTGTTTCTTTATGGAGATATAAAATTTATTGAGCCAAAAATTTGTGAGAGTTTTCACGTAGAAAAAATTATGTCGTGTCGTAAAAGTATGAACCTTTGTGTGTGTGTGTGTGTGTGTTTTAGGGTCAAGTTGTGTTCATACGGGTACCCGTGTTACTGTCACGAATCAATTTTGGAAACCCTAAAAGTTACCTTCCCTAAGAAACCATTTAAATACCAAACCTTTTGAGTCACGTACGCATACTATGTTTTGTTTGTGTTTTGTCAAGAATGTCTTCATCTTCTAGCTCTGGTGATTTTGCAAGAGGTTTTCTTGATAAGAGTATTGGTTTTGAGTCCAAAGGGAGGAAGAAAAGAACCCCAGTAGAATATGTTTGTCCTAATGCCTCATGCTACTATGCCTATTCACATCAAGATATTGAGAATAAGGATATGGTTTCTGCTGAAGTGGTTCATGATTTTCTTAAATACTTTGAGGAAGCAAAAATGCAACTCGTTGATACTATGAAGAGTCTTGATGTGTTAAGAACTGAGTTGAAAAAGGTTAATTCTGACCCTGTTCTCATGAAGACACATGTTAAAGAACTTATCAATGAGGATATCTTCTCTGAAGAAGCAGTGGATGCTGTCAATCACAAGCTCAAAGATCTCAAGGCTCGTGAGGATTACGAAAAGGCTATTTGATTTCAGTTCATGTTTGGTTTTGGTGGTTTAGGAGTCTTTCTTTGTTTCTTAGGTTGTCGATTTCTGTTTGTCTAGGAAACTTTTTATGAGAATTTATTCTTATGTTTTAAGAAGGATAACTAGGGTTTGGAATAGCCATTATTGTGAGTACACATAGCTATTGCCAATGTTTTCATCTTGCAATATTTTTAGATTTATTTATTGTTGATAGTGGTTTTTTAGTTCAAGGCTAAAATTGTAAAACCCTGTATTTAATGCGCTGTCATCCTGCAAAGGAACGAAAGCTATTTGAAAGTGATGAGTGCATAAACCTTTTTGCTTACATATGTATTCAGCAATTCAACATATTTATGAAATTTATCCAGAATGGTGCGTGAAGCAACAATCCCAGATATTCTGTAAATTTTAACCTATTGCATTATTCGCTAATGCATGACCTGCCTGGTATTTTCCTATGCTATGTTCCCATCCGAACTCTCAATATTGGCAATGACATGATGATTAATGTTCACTCGCAGTGGAGTAGCATGAATCTCCCGAAGTGTAAGTATTGAGACATGCATGAAAACACTCACGTAGGATACACCACTCTTTGATAAAGAGATTAGCGTGTTTACACACTTTTTGATTAAAAGATAGCACGATCGAACGCATTTAAATTCCTTAAGGAAAATCTAGACTGTTCATGTCAGTCTCACAAAATAATCACGGCCACACAATTTGGCCACGCAATTCAACAAGCCTAGCCTACTCCTGGCAGAATTAGGCAATCATCACGATGACCGCCGACAGGCCCACTAGCATCCCGACCAAATGGATCCCATCTAGTACATCCGCAACACCTTCGAACGATTAACTCTAATGTGGGTGATCGCGCTATTGGCAAAACAAGCTCAAACGAGCTAAGACCGACAAAAAGGGCCTCAAAACCCATCGCATCCGTCCAAGTTGGAAGGCTTAGATCGTATCTCGAACGATCAAAGAGGCACCAATGTGTTAACCGGCGGCCCAATTTTCTTCCTAGTCGATCGACTTGCTCATGGCAAGTAAATTACGCATCAAACCATTCAATCGAACTAGGGCGTACGCGACTACTTTGAAACCCTAATTTTTGTTTGCGACAGTATGTTACTATCGCAAATCAATCATGGCCGCCCATCTTCGCCAGCCAAATCGAATGGCTTAGATCTAATTTTAGATGGCCTAAGAGATGTCAGCATGCACACCAGCGACCCGTCTTTGCACATGGCTGATCGGCCTTCTCAAACTAGCGCCTAGCGCTTTCATTCGATCAGCCAAACTAGGGTTGGCCACACGTCTTCCAAACCCTAATTTAACCAACGGCAGCAAATAGCTACCGCAAACCATCTCATCCATCCAATTTCGCTAGCTTGGTTGGACGGTTTATATCAGATATTAGATAACCGATAGGGAGACGCTGTGATCACCGGCCACCCCCCTTCCATGAGGAGCAATCGGACAAGCTATAACTAGCCCATGTGATCCTCAAACGATCACCCAAAGATGGCCCTTAGTGCTTCCTCAACACAATCATTAACTGCCGCAAATCATCTCAGCCATTCAACTTGGCTAGCCAATTTAAACGATCCAGATCCAATTTAGATCAACCGGTAGGATTTTAGAATTGCTACCATCCGCCACTCGCCTATAGGGAGTGATCGACCAAGCAGTAGCTCACCCCTAGAGCTACCAAAAGATCCCCAGAAGGTGCCCGGTCATGCTCTTATTTTAATACGGTCGACTCGCGACTAATTTAGGCGATCTTTAAAACAATGATGCTTTATGCACATCGACTATAAACACTGCTTTATACGCATCAATTATAAACGACGATTCATAAACGCTGATTTCACGAACAATTTTATTGTTTGACCTAAGAAGCACTACGTGCTGCTTTTAGCGGCAGGTCTCACGACTTGACCCATTTACTCGAGACATCAAACATGTTACGAACTGTGGGATACTCACTAGGATATTGGTCTGGCGGTTTACAGCGTGCGGCGTACAACGCGCCCATTACGTGAAAGTGTCAGGAAAGGACGGAAGGTTAACAAGTAATGAGAGTAGTGGGTGAGAGTGTGACCAGTCTTCCCTCATAACGGAAACACAATGATCACCACTTTCCGCACAACTCCACTTCTCCACTAATTACCTTCCTCCACTTCCTATGAGATTAGGGTGCGCTCAATGACTTGTATAAATAGGTTTTCAATCTATTTCAAAATACAAGTGTTATCGACACAAGTATCCAGAAACCATATTCTGATACAAGTCATAAAACAGCCACACCTTCATTATTCAACATTCTGATCTCAAACACCTTCTTCGCTTCCCTCCCTAAGATCAACCCTTCTCCTTCACTTTGTGACCGAATTGAATCTGGAATGACCATTTCTTGGTTTAGGCCAGAGTCTTACAGATTGATCTCTCGAATCTAAAAGTACTCCCATTCAGTGCATTTGTTTAGGGTACTAATCCATTTCTCATCAACACACCCAAATTTACCAAAAAACAGCAGAACCAGTTTTTACCCTCAAACATATATTTAAATTATAAAGTTATTTGGAAGATGATTTTGCATTATTAATCTTTTTGGTTTTATATATTGCAACTTGTTATGGGATATGTGTATTTGCGTCCGTGAACTATGATTGTAGTTGCATCTTTTCTGATGGCTACACCCAAGTAGATCTAAAGGCTATAAAACTACTAACATTCAAGATTCAAAGATAAACAAGATGTAAAGAACATGAAAAGTAAAGATTGACACAAGCATATAACGTGGTTCGGCCATGAAGACCCATGTCCACGGGAAAGAAGATGTTTTCTTTATTGATTAAGGTCTTACCCTTGAAAGAGTTACAAATATCACTTAGATTTCTCACCTTCTCTTTCTCTAAATCTCTCTTAGGAATTCTCTGTAGAAAGACCATCTAAGATTACATGTCCCTTTCCTTCTACATGGACTGGTATTTATAGACAAATTAGACTCGTGAAGGCCTGATCTTGCCGAGTTTTGGAGCTATCGTACATCTTCTCATTACTTCGGACGAGCTCTATACTATCCCTCGTGATGCCCTGCTTGGTTCTCCTTTCGAGTCATCTCGTCCTGTACGTCATCGCGTTGCTCTTCCTTGGGGAACCTCGTGCTGCATCATCCTTGGGTTATAGTATAGATCGTCCGAGCCTTCTGATATGATGTAGATTCGTCCACGCCTCTTCTGATCCTTCATTAAATGCATTCCTTCTTTTTAGACTTGATCGTCTGAGTTGATTAGACCACTCCTTACACGCGTCATTCATGTAAGGTTGTAGCAGGCGTCTCGATTCAAACGAAAGCACCTTTTAGAATGTGATTCGATACTTCTATCTTATTACCTTATCATGAAACCATCCCTTGAGATGTTTTCATGTGGCCATCGGGTATTTTACCCTTACATTTTGCTCCTTTTCCTTTCATCTTTCCAAGGGCATGATGGGGAGAAAACTTCGTAACCGTCCTGTCTTTATTGCCACGTCCGATATTCTCGCCATGTATGTACTTTTAGTGCGCTTTTTACCTGTTGGACTGGAGGCGCCGGTTGGTTGTCCACAGGTTTCTTATAAAATCTTTCGGGGGAAGAGAATGATGTTTTTATTTTCTGTTTTCAGAGTTCAGAACTTTTTATTCTTTTTTTCCTCTGTCTTTTGCTGTTCCTTCTTAACTTCTTGTCTCCTATAAAGAAGCTAGTTCATTATGTCTGGAAGAAACTCTCCATCTAGAACTTCAAGACGGTATGGTCCTTCTTCTTTGTTTTTCTTTTTGTTTTGATCGGTGGTTTATGCCGTTATTCTGAACTGTATAGTTCTTATGAGATCACCATGGTTACTTCTTTTTCTTTTTTGGTGTCTTCACTTGGTTTTTTAATCAATGTAAGTTCTGATTCTTCTTTCGTTTTACACTTTTTAGTGCTGAGAAGAGACCGATGAGAACTCCTAGTTCTAGTCGTTCTTCTGGTATGTATGATGCTGCTTATATTGAGGCGGTGAAAGTTACTCATCGTCTGAGGAGATTTGATGTTTCTTTTGCCAGTCCGGCGGGTCAGGCAGGCATTTTGACAAAGAAGATCCTTGAGGATAATCCTTGCGGTCCAAACGAGATCGTCGTGACGGTGGGCCAGCTCGATGCTGGACTTCGCCTTCCTTTGTATTGCCCGCTAGATCCCTTCCAATACGAGGTGATTTATCGGCTTAGTCCTCAGCGAGGTATATTTCAACCCAATGGTAACTTTTATAGGAAGTCCCGAGAATGTGCTCGGCGAAGTAAAGGTAAGGTTACTGATCACGAGCAGAACGACTTCGTTCCTTCTCAGATGGACTTATATACACCTGAGACTTTTGTGGAGAACTATTGGTGCTAACAGTCCGATACTTTTGAGGGCTTTGGAGTTGGAATTTCTCGATCCCGCAAAGCTATCAAGGGCCTCGTGCTCATGTCTGATTTGGATCCTCCTAACCCCAGCAATTTTACACTCCGCAAGACTCATGATGCAAAGTGGTTTTTAGTTCCTCTTCGAATTATAGGGCCTTACATTTTTTGTTGGGATTAGCTTGGCAATGCTCTTCCCGGGATTCCTGAGATGCATAGTCATCTGCCACCTTATAAGCCATGATAGCTTAGATGGGTTACTCCTCGTAGGTGTCCATCGCAAACCGTCCGAGCTATTGAGGATGCTAAGGTAGAAAATATTGTCTTAATGTTTTAACGTATATATACCTTGCCCCTGTTTTATGCCTTAGCATCTGATGCCATGTTTTGACAGAGGATGAGGGTTGCTGAGTGTTCTGGCCCATCTACTGCTTCTGTGGAGGTTGCAGAACATTCTTTGGATATTGATATTGGTGCTCTTTTTGGTGAAAATGAGATGATGAACCTTGGTGATGGATTTTTTGATGATGTTGACCAAGCCTTGTTGGATGATCCTATCAATCCCGATGGCACTACTACCTTATTGGAAGTAAGGATTCCCCAGGCGAGTGGTGGTGGTGTTGGCACTGGCATACCAAGTTGTTAGAGCACTGCTCGGTTGAACCCACCAAGCGTTGGTATGTCAATATTGATTGTCATATTTAGTTCCAAAACTAGAGTCGCTTAATAAGTAAACTAGAGTCAACTTCGATAGGTTAGACTAGAAACGATAGAATTATTGTGCTCAAGTTACTCACAAAGATCTGAAGATGGATTGAAGACAACAAAGACATTATCCTCAGCTTGAGGTCAGTAACTACGACTTGACTTGTTCCATTTCTATTTTGTGTCTTTCAAATATTTTAGATTGAAAACATAACATGCGAAGCTGTGAATGATCATACTCTAGTAGACATAGTATTAAGGAATTACAAAATGAAGTATAACGTCTATCTTTTGAACTTTATATATAAGACATCGACATAATCGTATGAATGCTATTGTGATTATGTATGGGTATGGGTGAAGATTTCGTCCTAAGAAACAATGTTTTATATTCGTTTAAAGGAAGTAAATTCATAAACTTGTTTTGTGAATCGAAAGGGAAATCGCTAGGCTTATTGGTATTGTTATTCATTGCAAATCTTTTAAATTTCCAATATGTGTGTTTAGTATAACCTTTCATAACTTGCTTATGTATCTTGGTAAAACTATTCACAAGGCCTGACTTTTGTATTGGTATGACTTTTATTAGTGAAACCGATCTTAAGTAATCACCTGAGATGGTAAGATCGATATCTTGAAATTGGTGTGACTAAATACTATAAATTGGGTAACCGATCCTAGTAAGAGGTGTGACCGATCAAAAGAGATAGTGTAATCGATCCTTGTAAGAGGTTTAACAAGTTTTAGTAAGTTAGTGTAACCGATCCTATAACTTGGTCAACCGATCACAAGTTTTACCATAAGAAGTGGTAACCGATCCTAGTACTTAGTTAGCCATTTTATGGTAACTAGTGTAACCGATCCTAGTACCCACTTGGAGGTAGAACCGAAACTTTATGTTGAGGTAGAACCGTGAAACCCATTAATGGTGATTTGATAGGATAATCAATCACATAGTTCTTGGAAGTCAGATGAACCAATTCTAAACTTGTTTGGAAGTGTGACAAATCGGTTCCAAGATTATAAATATGAAAAAGGATTTACAAAGTAAAGATGTCGACAAACTTTGAACATGTGCAGTAATTCTTATCTTTTATTGTTCAAAGATATTCCTTGATACTCAAACCGAAATATTCCTAATATCTTTTGATATTTGGAAATATGCTTTTAATATATTAATATTCGAAAATATATTATTATGATAATTTCATAAATGTGTTTTTAACACATTCAGAATTAATATGGAAATTTTCGGAAATGTGTTTTTAACACATTTATTATTAAAAGTCGGAATTAAATATTAATGTGTTTTTTACACATTTGATATTAATAAGCATATCTCATGATTTATATTAGTAAAGTATTTCATATGCTAGATAATATTTGGTTATCAAGATTTTGGTGATATTAATTATAAATTTGGTAATTACTTAATATTCAAACTACCTTGATCTATAAATACCCAAGTTTGCATTTCAAGCAAACCATCCTAAGAGCCAGCAAAACTACTTCTTTGTGTTGTTACTGGTGGAGCCATCTATCCGGAGAGGAAAGTACCCTAATTAGGCGAAATCTCTTACGAACGCTCGTTTAAAGACTTCTGTGGGATCAAGAAGCTCTACGAGTACCGTTGGTGGGAAACTAGATGATTGCATTGTTATTTTAGTTTTCAATTATTGATTTGATTGACTAACGGTTGTTGAATCTTTGATTGCACCTAGTTTGTTTATTCTTGAGAACCTTCTCTTCTGATATAAGGTTCAGTCAAACTAGATCAAATATTTGATATTTCTACGGATCTAAGTTTTTCTAGATCCGTAAGATACATTCATTGATTTGCCATTATTAACAGATTCCGTTCTGTGCAACAAATCAATAAGGAATCAAGTTTGATATTGAAGGTTGTTACTTTGAAGATTAAATCGAAGATTGAAGACTTTGAAGATTTGAAGACTTTTGTTCTTGTGTTTTGATCTTGGTGTAACTTTCTGTGACTTGATTTTTCGGGATTAAGAGGTTGTTTATTTTCAATAAACATAACCCTTTTAGATCAACAAGTAGTTTGTGATTTTATCATAAACCTTGTAATCAAGATTGATTATTTAGGTAATCATTGTCTTGTTTGATCTTGTAACCGAGGAACTTCGGATCTGGTAATCGGTCTTAAAAATAGAAGATTATCAACTATGCTTTTATCATATATTTCTGTATTGTGATTATAAAGTGAGTTTAGTTACCAAACAGTTTATCCTTTACTGTTTGGAATACGATCCAAAGGAATCTTGTCTTTCCAATTGAAAAATTGGTAGAAAAAGTTATTGTGAACCATTAAGAAGATATATTAGATTTAGTCCTAAAGAGAAAGCTTGTTCTGCTTGGATATCTAGTATCAAATATCTATTGAGAACTTCGGTTCTGCTAGATACTATCAAAACAAGAATACTGCTGAAGCTGAGTAACTAGGATTTTAGTTTACTTAGTATTGTCTACACGAAGTTGCAGGTTTACTTTTTATAGCGTCTTGATTCATTGGGTATTCAAAACTGGACTAGGTCCTGGGGTTTTTCTACAAGATTGTAGTTTTCCTCGTTAACAAAATTCTGGTGTGTGCTTTACTTTATTTACGCATTATAATTATTTTTTATATTATAATTAAAGTAAATACACTTGTACATTAACTAGGAACTTGATTTTATCTTATAAGATTTCGGTTATACCGTACTATTTTCAAGTGAACACTTTGCTGTAGTATTGTCTCGATTTCATATCCATAGAATGATCACACAAAGTATATTTGATTTCTCCACTTGACTTTGATATTCTCACTTTTTAGGCTAGTCCGTACTAACCCTATTTCAAGTGGACACCGTGTTGAAATATTCCTTGAGTGATTGTTGCTCCAAGAGGTTTATACATGGTAGAGATTGAATAGGTTGTGATCAAATAAAAAGATTGTAGTGTATTTGGGTACCCTCGTCTTTTCACAAGTACTTTTGTTGGTGGTTTTCCTTCTGCTCCAGCAGTTCCTTTTAGTTCGTATCCCACCGTTTTTGGTGGGGGATCTGACGTGATGAAGATGTTATGCTCGGATCAGTATGCTCGGCTGAGCAAGGACGAGCAAGCTCGTATCTTAACTTCCTTGGATAAGTCCGCGCTGCATCAGCTTGTGTAGGAGGTATGTATTAAAACTTTACTATATTTTTAATAGTATGTATTTGTTAGTGCCCCAATCTAACTGGTGATGTTGTTTGATTTTCTAGAGCAACAATCTGATGGTTGGTATGCTGTCCGAGACTCGCATTGCCAGGAGGCGATCTAGAGCTGTGGAGCACAAGAACAAGCAACTGCATCTCGCTGTGGAGACGGCTAAGCAGGAAGCCTTGTCCTTTCGTCAGGATAAGAAGGAGTTGGAAGGTATTTATGCTCTCCTTTGTCTAATTTTTCCAACTCCATTATAGGTTATAGAGTTCTGAATTAGTCCCTCTATTGGTAGCCACCGTCAAACGTTTGGAGGAGAAGATACACAACTTCAGTGCAAAATTGATCATAGGCAAGCTTGGGAACTTTGCAGCCTAAAGCTCGATGTGAGCTCTCGTCAGTGCAAAATTGATTCCTTGGAGCATGAAAATACACAACTTCAGACCGATGTGGATGTTCACCGAGATCACATTGTTGATCTTCGTGCAATGTTAGATAAAGCTAAGCAGGTGGCTGTAGCTCACTTGGATGAGGTCAAGATGCTCCGAGCTCAGAAGGATAGGCTTATTGAGTGGCAGTCCGATCATCTTCCCCATCTAGCGCAGGCATAGGATGATAGAGAAGAGCTTGCTCGACTTAAGCAAGAGTTTATCCAGCTTGAGAAGAAACGCGATAGACATATGTTATCGTTCCCGGCCGGTGATGCTGCTATAACACCCATTGAAGAACATATTAGTGTTATAGATAATCAGAAAGCCCAAGTGGAACAGACCTTAGCTTTTGTTTTAGTTTAACATGAAGGTTTCCTATTATCAACTTTTGTATATTTCATTCCTTGTGAAATTTCCCTTAGGTTAACTGTTTCCATTTGTTATCTTGCAGAGGCTCGTAAGCGCAATGCAGAGCTAGAGAAGCAGTTGGAAGAGGTAAAGGGAGAAAAGCAACAGCTTGATGAAGAGCTTAATGACTTGGTTAATCGTCATGAAGAAGAGATGGAGGCTGAACGTGATGATAAGTATAAGAAGATAAGTAATCTTCATGCTGAGTACAAGGTCAAGATGAAAAATGCATGCAAAGATGCTATCTTGCACGAACGTCAAAGAGTCGCTGCTGCTGCTGCTGGCAACATAGTGGTTCTACCCGAGCCTACTACAGAGCCAACTGCTCCTGGCAGCGGTGAGGTCGAAGGCGAGGATCGTATGGAGACCGATCAGGATGCTCCTCGTGAGGAACAATCGTGATGCTCTCTTTTGTTATTTCTTTGTGTTAAGAACTTTGTTGTCCTTTTTGTTACTATGCCCTGGTGTTGTGTCCGAGGTGTTATGAAATTGTGGGTAGTAAGTCCTCGTACTCATTCCGAGGCAGTGTTTAAAGGTAGTACTGTGAACATTGTTACTTTAACAAGTTCTGTGTTGTTCTGGAGGAAGCAACATTATTTTTTTGGTAAGTCCTCATATGTGGGAGGCATTTAATATTTTTTGCTAACGTACTTATTAATACGTATGATAACTTTTTCTCTTCGATATGTATCATGCAATGTTCTTTTTTTTGTTTGTTTTGAGGGTGATATTTGTTCATACTATCGGTCCAACCATGGGTGACAAATCCAAGGAGTGATCAGTTCCTTAATTGGATAGGGCATCTCTTACGGTGTTGGACTTCGAGTATAGCATATCTCCCTTCTCGCATTAGTTTTGTTCCTTTATGTTTTTTTTATTTTTATTTTTTATAGTGTCTAGTTTAGGTTACACTTTCCCCTTGGTTGAGTGATCAGATGTTTGAATCACTTGCTATTTAACCATTCTTAGGAGGGCGATATCTCGGTCAAGTGATTATTGCCTTAGCCAAAGGCAAGTACCTTGATTCAGGATATCTCCTGTTATGGCAGGACATCATCCGAGTTCATAATCGTGATGGCATTACCTTAGGTATGTTTCCATGTTGGGTAGCTTAGGGTGTCTCCCGCTTCATCTTACTTCTTGAGGTTAGATGGCATTGCCTTAGGTCTATGTGTCCGTCTGAGACAGCTTGGGTATTTTTCCCGCATCATTCATTGTAGAATGGAAGGTGTGGCTAGCACCGTGCCATAGTCTTGATGGAAAGTAAATCGCACCAACTTTAATTCCTATTTTACTTGATAGACAATCCCTAGAGTTTAGTTAAGTCCGGACCTATTATCAAGTAAACATACTTCGTTATTGTATTGTTTCAATCTCGTATCCATAGACGATCACACGAAGTGTGAACCGATTAGTTGTATTGTATCGACTCATTCCATAGACAATCATTTTCGGAAAAGGACTTATAGGTGGAAAAGTTTTAGATTGAGGTATATTTGGGTACCCTCGTCTTTTCAATTGGTATCAGAGCAGGCAAACACGAAAAGATCTAACAATCTGTGTTTGGTGCGATCTAACCTATAAGAATTGAATCCATGACTGATTCAGTTAACGTTAAGCAAGAGTATGAATACTCAAAAGTTGAAGATGTTCCTATTTTGATGACTCATGATCTAGGAGTTACAACATTTAAGAGAACATCTGAGTCTATCTCTGATGAAAAAGATGATGCTGATAAAGAGTTGATAAAACTCCTAAAGCCTATCAAATCTCTGTCTACAAGAATGCTGATATTAAAGACAGAGTCAAATCTTCTTAAACATGAGATCAGAGATAGATATATTCAACTAAATATTCTAGCCAAAGAGAATATGGATCTCACTGTCAAATTTGAAGCTCTAGGTAAATCTCTTACTCATGATAAAGAGAATCATCTTATGATCCTGACTAATGATGTCGTTGTAATTTCTTCTGATAATGAGGAAACAAAAAGTCCAAGCTCAACTTTTAAAGATTGTGATAATCTTGTCACAATGGAAACAGATCATGATGATGGTAGTCTGCCGAACTACATCAAGTCAGAAGAGGATAAGAAACCAACTTCTAGATCTACTGATGATCAAACGAAATCTTGTCCAAAGGAAACTTTGAACCGATTCCGTAAAGGTGATCCTAAGGAATACAATTTTCAGTCACTTGACAGGAAACTCATACTTCTTCAAAAGATGATGGTAAAAGTATTGAAAGAAGTTTCTTGTCTTAAAAAACTGAAAGATCACTCCTCAGTAGAAATACATAATTTATTCCACCCCGATAAGATCGACTTAAAGGAATCAAGTTCGAGAGTTGATAATCGTTTCTGGAAAAAGGTTCCTCCTCACCCATATCGAAACAGTTGTTTTGATGAAGAACGATTCCAAAAAAAAGGGAAAGAGAAATTCTCTGCCAAAGGAAACAATCAGGATTTTCCGATAATTGTTTCAAATGTTTGTGCTGATGAGCATAATAAAGAAATCCTTAGAATGAGAAAATCATATGAAAATCTCATTGATAAAATTAAGAGAAATTTATCTATCTCTGAAAATTCTACAACTTTTCCATTTGACCATGACTTTAGATCAAGGAAGGATCACCTTCTTGGGAGAAAATATATTGGGCAGAATGTTCCAAAGAGAAACATGAACTATGTTTATGATATTCGATGTAAGCCAGAAAAGGCTTACTCCAATACAACCTAGTTGTATGGAGATTGTGCAATCTCATCTATTTTGTGCTCATAACCTTGGATGAGAAAAGCACATAAAAATCAAGAGCACAAGTGGGTACCGGATCGTATGTTCAGTAATAAGGATATTGTCCTTTAATAAAAAGAGAAGTTCGGTAAATAACCTATTTTCGGAAACCCTGTTTTCGTGAACCGAATACATTCTTATAAGAAAAATCTTCTCTTAAAAATAAGATCTTCCCTGAAAAGTCTTGAACTAAATCATGTCTCCTATAACTCGAAGTGTTACAAGGATTAATAAAAGGGAATCTCGAAAAGTTAGTAACTGTCCATGTTTTCTCTCAAAATGAAGAATCAGGAGGATTGTCTCAAAAATCGTTTCTGATCACAACTATGATAGATCTCAAAAAGAAATAAGTCTCTTTGCGATCGATGATTCAGATTCTACCAAGTGGTTTCCCACAGATGGTATGCATGAAGCTATGCATGGGTTTGAAGAACTCATAGGAAATCTCTTTTCTTTAATACAAGATCGAGACATTCTGAAAGATAGAATGGAAGAAGCAAAAAGTGAGCTAGCTGATTTGAAGCTTCAAATTGAAGATCTTGGAAAACAGAAAGTGGTTGCCAACAAAATCCTTGAGACATACTTTAATAGTGTGAATACTGATGAAACTTCAGTAAACAATAAGAGCACCACTATAGATTAAGTCGTATGCTGAAGACTTAATCCAGAATAATAGACTTCAGTTTTTGATTTCTTTCAATAATTGTAAAGTCTATTTTGAATAAAACTATCTTATGAATAAAATTATTATTTTATAATTTCTCTTGTGATAGTTTTCGGTTACATAGCCTGTGCTTGAATGCTTTATTTTATTGCTATGTATGTTTATGGGATATTTGATTTAGGTTTTATTACCTTGATATTCGATCTCATAATGCGTGAACCCTTATGGTTTGACTTTTTGATTTAGTGGGATTAAGTTCTAGCCCATGTTGGTAGACTTTTTCAAAGGATCATGAGGGGTTACTGTAGAAACAATATGTAAAAAAGTCATAATATGTTGAATCTGTTGGTTTAGCATAAAAGCATATGTGTTTCGAGGTTTCAACTTTTGCATCTCATAGTTAAAACCGGTTTTCAACCTTTCTATGGTAAAGGTTGCTCTTTGTTGTTGTTCTTTTGTTTTGGCGGGAGGATAACAACTTTAATGGGGGAGAGTTCTAAGTGAACTTTCGCTTAATGACATATCTTAAGGGGAGAAGAGTATATGGAATTTGAGGTAACAATCTTGATATGATACTTACAAGTATTACATGAAGACTTGAAGAATATGAAGAAGTATGGAGCTACAACGACAACATCATCCTTCCTCTTGAGGTTAATAATATTTGACTTGAACTGTTTCATTCCCTAACGTATCTTTCAAGTCGTGCAAATTGAAAACATAACTGCGAAGATGTTTGAATGATTATACTCTAGTTAGACATAGTATTAAGGGAATACAATACGAGGTTTATTGCTTAACCATTAAACTTTGTATATAAGACATCGACATGATCATATGAATGCTATTGTGATTATGTATGGGTATGAGTGAAGATTTCATCCTAGGAAACAATGTTTTACATTCGTTTAAAGGAAGTAAGTTTACAAACTTGTTTTGTGAATCGAAAGGGAAATCGCTAGGCTTATTGGTATTATTATTCATTGCAAATCTATTTTGAATGACCAATATGTGTGTTTAGTATAACCGCTCATAAACTTGTTTATGTATCTTGTTAAAACTATTCACAAGGCCTGACTTATGTATTGGTATGAATTTTATTAGTGAAACCAATCTTAAGTAATCACTCAAGATGGTATGATCGATGCCTTGTAAATAACAACTTTTACCTAGCCATTGGGGAACCGATCCTAGTAAGAGGTGTAACAAATTTACAAGAGGGGAATCGATCCTTGTAAGAGGTGCAACACGTTTTTAGTAGATGGGGGAACCGATCCTATGAACATGTGCAACAAGTTCTAAGAAGATAGGGGAACCGATCCTATGGACATGTGCACCAAATACAGGTAGTTACAATAAGTATGTGGGGAACCGATCCTAGTACCTAGTCAACAGATTTTTGGTAACTAGCGTGACTATGCACATTACTCAGATGGAGGTAGAACCAAACTTGTTTTGGTAAAACCATGAAACCCATGATTGGTGATTTGATAAGATAATCAATCACATAGTTCTTGGAAGTCAGACGAACCAATTCTAAACTTGTTTGGAAGTGTGTAAAATCGTTTCCAAGATTGTAAGTATGTAAAAGGACTTGCAAATTAAAGATGTCGACATACTTTGAACATGTGCAGTAACTCTTATCACTAATTATTCAAAGATATTCCTTAATAACTAAAGGAGAATCCCAGGACCGAAATAAATTTAGAATCTTTTAATTAAAGTTTCTTAGTTTTTATATGCTACTTAATTTCCAGCAATTAAATGCATATCTTTAGAAAATAATAATTAGTAATGTGCATTTACTGATTATAGATTTTTATGTGTGTGATTGATCACAAGAGATTCAAGTTGATTGTGTGAAGGTGCTGATTGAAGATCAAAGAAGATTTGAAGACAAGAAGACTTTTTTGGTTCATAATCTTTGGTATGCACAATACTTGTTTCGGATGGAAAGGGATCCAACTATAATCGGTTTATCTTTGTGATAGATTGGATCGATTAGTTGAGTAGATCGACATAATACATTTCTTTATAATTAATAGTATTGATTGCATAGTCTAACAATTACTTCGGTAGTTGTTGATAGATTGATCTAAGGACCCGACAAAGGTGTTTGTTGGTTAAACGGAAGAGCCTTTGCTAGACTCATATCACGTTGTTTGAAAAGAGTTGTTACTGAACAGATTTGTTGTTCCTTTACTATTTGGAATACGAACCAAAGGAATTGTTCCAAGTGCGTGACTTATTGCAAGTTGGAGGCGCAGGGATACTGAGGAAACTAGGTGAACTATAGGTTTAGTTGTTTGGTCTAAACTATACGAAGTTTGTTTGATTTTTTATAGCGGCTTAATTATGAGAGTATTCAATTCTGTACTAGGTCCCAGGGTTTTTCTTCATTTGTGGTTTCCTCGTTAACAAAATATTTCTGTGTCATTTACTTTTATTTTCCGCAATTATAATTGTGTTTATTATAATTTAAAGTAAATCGCACAAACGTTAATTCCTATTTTACTTGATATACAATCCCTAGAGTTTGGTTAAGTCCGAACCTATTATCAAGTAAACATACTTTTTTGTTGTATTGTCTCAATCTCGTATCCATAGACGATCACACGAAGTGTGAACCGATTAGTTGTATTGTCTCGACTTAGTCCATAGACAATCACTTTCGGGAAAGGACTTATAGGTGGAAAAGTTTTAGATTGAGGTACATTTGGGTACCCTCGTCTTTTCAGTTTATTTTTTGTAATCCATATGTATTGATAGTTTTGTCACTATAATTGACAAAGGGGGAGATTATTAGAGAACTGCTAGGTCGAACTTGCAAGCGTTGCTATCTCAAGCTTGTTTGTCAATGTTAGTGATCAAAACTATAAGTCTTCATTTCTAGTCTACTTAAAGTAATGTCTCGGACTAGGATAGATTGTGTAGTTGAGCATTAGACTTCACGGTGGTCATTAATTGAAGACGAAGAACTACAAAGAAGAGCTTGTGGAACTTCATCAACAAAAGTTTGTGGAGACTAAAACTTATCTATCACTCGAAAAGTCTATTTCTACTCTATCTCCTATATTGAGAAAAAAGTCGTATTACTATAGTTTTCGATTATGCACATTTGAGATTTCGAGCTAAGTTTAACTCGCTTACATACTTCTCGAAATATATGTTGGTAATCTTTTTCTTCAACAAAGTTCATCTTATATTCTTAACGAAAGTCAAAATATGATCATGTGAAAATTTACGAGTAACATCTTACATGGTTTGTGTGATACAATCATTTGGTGTAGACTTGGAATGGTTCGTTATGATTATTTAAATAACTTGAAAATTTCTTTGATGCTAATAGTGTGTGAAAACGGCTATTAAAATCCTCCAAGAAAGTTTCAATGATTGAAATAAGAGTTTAGAACACTTAACCAACATTGGATTATAAACATGTTGTCCACTCTTTCATATGTGTGATCCATGTCCGGAAACCATAGTATGCATACCCGCATGCGTACCTGTTGGTTTGAGAAGTCCGGGAACCTAAGTGTGCATACCCGTACGCATACTGGCGTAGGTTTGTGACCGGAAATTTCAGCTGGGTTTGGAGATATGCGTACCCGTTCGCATACTGGAGAAAACAAAACTTGGTCCGGCTATTTCAAGTATGCGTACCCATTTGCATACTTGAATAGTTAAAGTTCTAAAATAGGTTGTGACATGAACAAATAAATTTATATAATAAGGAATGCATTCTTTGCAAATCGTGTCTATAATGTCCATGAATTGATTCAAGTGAATCAAATCGATTTTTCTTCAATTGTGTTCTTGTATACTTCTATGAGAATATAGCAATTGAAAAACTCTTTCACTAGTTTCATTTGAGTCATTTGAACTAGTTATGGTTAAGATGAATAAGGTTAATATGAGAGTGTTCATATAGCTAACCTCGGTTAACTACTGTTGAGCCAACATGGTGTACACGTTTAGGTACGGTTACATAAACCTAAATGAGGGTACATTTCATTTGTGTATAACAAGCTAAGTTCGATCTAACTGTTGAAAGATATTAGCTTGTATCTAATCAGGTTCTCATCTAACGGTGAATATTGAATGCTTTGTTACCAAGGTAACTAATATTGCAAACCCTGATTTGAAAAATATATAAAGGAGAACTCTACCAACTGGGAAACCTAATCCCCACACCTCCTGTGTGATACTAGTTGCGACTAGAGTCGATTCTCCTTTAACCTCAGGTTTTTCACGAAACCCTGTAGGTTAACGACTTAAAGACTTCATTGGGATTGTGAAGCAAGACCCAACTATTTTCTATGTAATTGCATGTTCTGATCTTACTTTTACTATCGTGATTGAGTATTATCTTTGCTAAGATTTGCTTGAGATTTATCTCTAATAGGTAAGATTAAAAGTAGTCACAAAAATCTTCGTCTCATCGTTTGTGATTTCACAATATCTTGTTTCGCTACCATACGATTAAGATTATTGTGAGGTGATTGATAATACTAGGTTGTTCTTCGGGAATATAAGTCCGTTTTATCAATTGGTTCCTGTGCACCTTGATTTATCAAAATACGGAACAAAACTCGTAAGTATTTCTTTGGGAGACAGATTTATCTATTCCAATATACTTTTCTGTATGAGACAGATTTGTTTATCAAGTCTTCGGATTTGGGTTGTAACAACTCTTGGTTGTGGGTGAGATCAACTAACGGAATCAAGTGCGTAGAATCCTGTTGGGGTTCAGATACGTAAGGAGCGTAACTGTACCTTGATCAGTGTGAGATTGATTAGGGCTCAACTACATTCAAGTCCGAAGTTAATTGGTAGTAGGCTAATGTCTGTAGCGTCTTAATACAGTGTGGTGTTCAAAGCTTGACTAGGTACCGAGGTTTTTCTGCATTTACGGTTTCCTCGTTAACAAAATTCTGGTGTCTGTGTTATTTCTTTTCCTCATTATATTTTGTTATATAATTGAAATATCAGAGGTTGTGCGTTGAATCGATCAATTGGTAAATCCAACCTTTGGTTATTGATTGAAATTGATTGATCCTTGAACATTGGTTTTTGGTACCGTTCAAGTTATTCCTCTTATATTCAATCGGGCTCGCAGATTTCTATTTGCTGATTGAGGATTGAATTAAGAGATAGATATATAAAACTCTTTGATATACTTTTCTCTAGATTGAGTCTGACTGTCTAGTTGATTCTCTTTAAAGTATATTGGAGTTTGGCTATTCAGATTGCCAAACGAAATATTGGGTATGGTTGTTAGACCCCCGCTTTTTCACGCTCGGTTGAGCCAGGACGAGTAAGAACGTATTTTGACTTCGTTTGATAAGTCCGCTCAGCATCAACTTGTGCAGGCGGTATGTGTTAATACTGAACTATGTTTTGATAATATGTTTGTTATTTCCCCAATCTAACTGGTGATGTTGTCTGGTTTACTAGAGCAACAATCTGAGAGTTGGCATGCTGTCTGAGATTCGGGTTGCGAGGAGACGAGCCAGAGATGTGGAGCGCGAGAACCAGAAACTGCGTCTCGCTGTTGAGGCGGCTAAGAAGGAGGCTTTTTCCTTTCGTCAGGATAAGAAGGAGTTTGAAGGTTCTAATTTTTTTGACACCATAGTAGGTTCTAGAGTTATGAATTAGTCCCTCTATTGGTAGCCACCGTCAAACGTTTGGGGGAGAAGATAGATATTAATGGCCATAAGCATGCTAGATAACTTTGTGATTTAAAGCTCGATGTGAGTTCTCGTCAGTACAAGATTGATTCCCTGGAGAATGAGATCGCTCAGCTTCAAAATGATGTGGATGTTCACCGAGATCGTATTGTTGAGCTTCGTACAATGTTAGATAAGGCGAAGCAGGTGGCAGTAGATCGCTCAGATGAGATCAAGCTCCTCCGATCTCAAAAGGACGGGCTCATTGAGTGGCAGTCCGATCATCTGCCCCAGCTGGCACAGGCAGAGGATGATAGGGAAGAGCTTTCCCGACTCAAGCGAGAGTATACAAATCTCGAGAAAGAGCGCGATAGACATATGTTATCATGTCCGGCTGGTGATGCTGCTATAAATCCCTTTGAAGCACAGATTAGTGCTTTAGATAAGGAGAAATCCCAAGTGGAACAGACCTTAGCTGTTGTTTTAGTTGAACATGAAGGTTTCCTATTAGCAACTTTTTGATTTATGCATTGCATTCCTTGTGAAATTTCTTTTAGATTAACTGTTTCGTTTGCTGTCTCATAGAGGCTCGTAAGCGCAATGTAGAGTTGGAAAGGCAGTTGCAAGATGTGAAGGGAGAAAAGAAAAATCTTGATGATGAGCTTAACGATTTGGTGACCCGCCATGAAGAGGAGTTGGAGGCTGAACGTGCTGATAAGAAGAAGAAGATGAGTAACCTTCATGCTGAGTATAAGGTCAAGATGACAAACGCGTGTAAGGCTGCCATCCTGCACGAGCGTCAAAGAGCTACTGCAGCTGCTTCTACCAATGTTGTGGTTCCTCCTAAACCTGTTGCAGAGACGATTTATCCTGGTGGCGGTGCGACCTAGGGAGAGGATCAGATGGATACTGAGCAAGATATTCATGGCGATAGACAAGCTTAAGTTTATCAGTTTTCTCGCTCTTTTTTGCTTTTCTTTCTAAGAACTCTTTATTCTCTTCTTTTTGTATTCAAGCCTCGTGCTGTTTCCGAGGTGATGAATTAAGGATACTGTTGGTCAGTAAGTCCTCGTGCTCCTTCCGAGACAATGTTTAAAGGTAGCTCTGTTATTTACCAAGTCCTTTATTGTTTTGGAGGCATTATTTTACCAACCATTTCTTGGTAAGTCCTCATATGTGGGAGGCGATGAATATTTTCTTTTTAAGTAACTGTTGATATGGATGATAACTTTGGTTGTTTATTGATATCACGTAATATGTTCATTTTGGTGGCTCTAAGGGTAGCTTGTGTGCATACTGTCGGTCCAACCATGGGTGACAAAGCCAAGGAGTGATCAGTTCCTTAATTGGACAGGGCATCTCTTACGGTGTTAGACTTGGGGTATGGCACATTTCCCTTATCGCCTTAGTTTTGTGCCTTCATGGGCTTGGTTCTTTAATAATGTCCAGTTTGGGTTACACTTGCCCCTAGGTCAAGTGATCAGTTGTTTGAGTCACTCGTTTTGTAACCGTCTTTTAGAGGGCGATATCTCGGTCAAGTGATTCTTTCCTTAGCCAGACACAAGTTCCTCGATTCTGGATATCTCCTGTTATGGCAGGACATCATCCGATTTCGTGATCGTGATGGAATTACCTTATGTATGTTCCCGTCTTATGTAGCTTAGGGTGTCCCCCGCTTCATCTTGCTTCATGAGGCGAAATGGCATTGCTTTAGGTCTGTGTGTCCATCTCAGGCAGCTTAGGTTTTTTACCCGCATCATTCGTTGTAGAATGGAAGGTGTGGCTAGCACCGTGCCATAGTATTGATGGGATTTGATTATAATGCAGTTATGAAATGAATATTCTACATGCAAGTGCAAGAAATGATGAAAAAAATTTAAAGCAAAAAATTTAACGCAAAAATCATAGGTAGACAAAAAAGACTACAAAAAGAAAGAAATAATCAAAGTAAATAAATAACAAGTGAAGAAAACGAGGAATTTTATTATTCTCAAAAGAGGGTTTATAAGCCCTTAGTACATTCAAGTAAGGTTTCATGACCTTTTACAAGTAGGGATTCAAACCCTGTTTTCATAATTTGACCTTCTATGCGATAGTTTGTTTAAGCATTATATTGCTTTAGGTATTTAATATTCCATGGGCGTTCCAGTTCTTCCCCATTAGGTTTGAGCAACCTATATGCTCCATCACCTGCCTTGGCGATGACAGTGAGTGGTCTTTCCCATATAGTTGCAAATTTTCCTGACTCGCGCTGGTATGGCGGTATCTCGCGCCATACTTTATCGCCTGGGATAAATTTCCTCTGGTGAACACGTTTGTTGTATTCTCGGGCTAACCTCCGATGGTAATTTTCTATCCTTTGAAGGGTTGTCTCTTGATTTTCCTCGATATCGTCTAGCTTAGCGAGTATCATGTCTGAGTTTAGGTTCTTTTCCCAAGCCCCGGTCTTAGTTGTTGGGATCATCGCTTCAGTTGTTATGATCTCTTATGTGCCATATGTTAAAGAGAAGGGGGTCATCCCTGTTGCCTCTCTTCGTGTGGTCCTATAGGCTCATAGAACATTGTGTAGTTGTTCGCACCATCTAGCCCCATGTCCATCCAACTTCATTTTAAGAATGTCGGCCATGGTTTTGTTGGTGGCCTCTGCTTGGCCATTACTTTCGTGGTAGATAGGTGTAGATTTGTTTTTTTTTTCTGATCTTGAAACATTTAAAGAGAAGATCAATGTTTTTCCCTCGGAGTTGGGCCCCATTGTCTGAGACGATGGTGGCTGGGATACCGAAGCGGCATATAATATGTTCGAAGAGGAATTTAAAGACATCATGGTCTCTGATGTGTCTGAGGGCCGAGGCCTCTACCCATTTTGTGAAATAGTCTGCGGTAATGATCAGGTATTTCCTCTGCCCTGTGCCTGCTCATAGGGGTCCTACGATGTCTACTCCCCACTTGGCGAATGGCCAATGGCTTAGTACATACTTTATATCCATTGAAGGGGCATGACTCCGTTTACCAAATTTTTGGCATTCTATGCATCGTTGTGCCATTTGTTTTGAATCTTCGTTCATACGAGGCCAGAAATACCCTTATAGTCTGGCTTTGTGAGCTAGGGACCTTCCCCCGCTGTGGTTTCCTGCGTAACCACGATGGATTTCTTTTAATATCTCCTGACCTTCATCAAAGGAAAGGCACCTAACTAGAGGTCCTAGATATGATCGTCGATATAGTATGCCCTCCCTGAGTTGGTAGTTTCCTGACCGTTATATCACCTTGTGTGCAAGTTTCTGGTCACTTGGGAGATCGCCATTAGCTAGGTATTTCATGATTGGGGTTTTCCAATCGTCCTCGGGCAAAGGTTCTTGGCTTGCGCCTACATTAAGAATTTCCATATCTTTTTTTATGGGTATGGAGGGAAGTAGTACCCTCTCAATTCTTACGTTTGTAGCCTATGGATTTGTCGTCATGGAGGCAAGAAAGGCTAAAGCATATGCGTGCCTGTTGTTGTTCCTGCATAGGTGCCAGAAAGTGATGTTAGGTATCTGCCCGATATAGTGTTTGGCGAGTTGAAGATATCGCTGCAAACATGCATCAGAAGCTTGATATATCTCATCTATTTGTCGTATGACAAGATGTTAGAGCATAGCTCGGTTGAACCCACCAAGTGTTGGTATGTCAAGTTTGGTTGTCATATTTTAGTGAATAAAAACTCATTTAAAGAGTCTCTTGATTACATACAAGAGTCAACTTCGTATAAGTTAGCTTGAAAGTGTTAGGATATGAGACTTACAAGTATTACATGAAGACTTGAAGAATGTGAAGAAGTATGGAGCTACAACGATAACATCATCCTTCCTCTTGAGGTTAGTAATATTTTACTTGAACTGTTTCTTTCCCTAACGTATCTTTCAAGTCGTGCATATTGGAAACATAACTGCGAAGCTGTGTATGAAACTCTAGTTAGACATAGTATTAAGGAATACAATATGAGGTATATTACTTAACCAAACTTTGTATATAAGACATCGACATGATCATATGAATGCTATTGTGAAGATTTTATCCTATGAAACAATGTTTTACATTCGTTTAAAGGAAGTAAGTTCATAAACTTGTTTTGTGAATTAAAAGGGAAATTGCTAGGCTTATTGGTATTGTTATTCATTGCAAATCTATTTTGAATTACCAATATCTGTGTTTAGTATAACCGCTCATAAACTTGTTTATGTATCTTGGTAAAACTATTCACAAGGCCTGACTTATGTATTGGTATGAATTTTATTAGTGAAACCGATCTTAAGTAATCACTCAAGATGGTATGATCGATGCCTTGTAAATAGCAACTTTTATCTAGTCATTGGGGAACCGATCCTAGTAAGAGGTGCAACAAATTTGCAAGAGGGAATTGATCCTTGTAAGAAGTACAACACATTTTTAGTAGATGGGGGAACCGATCCTATGAACATGTGCAACAAGTTTGTAGTTTTGGGGGAACCGATCCTATGGACATGTGCAACCGAATACAGGTAGTTACCATAAGTTTTGGGGAACCGATCCTAGTACCTAGTCAACCGAATTTTTGTAACTAGCGTGACTATGCACAGTACTAACATGGAGGTAAAACCGAACTTGTTTTGGTAGAACCGAGAAACCCATAATTGGTGATTTGATAGGATAATCAATCACATAGTTCTTGGAATTCGGACGAACCAATTCTAAACTTGTTTGGAAGTGTAGCAAATCGTTTCCATGATTGTAAGTATGAAAAAGGACTTACAAAGTAAAAGATGTCGACATACTTTGAACATGTGTTGTAACTCTTATTGATGTGATTTTAAAGTTGTTATAGTAAATGAGTTCAAACTCTCAGACTTGTGAAGATTCGAGTTTTTTAAAATTAATAAAAATATATAAACACAAATTATAAACAATGGGCGAGAGGTATTGGGACTAAGGATTTGGCCAATTCTTATGCATGTGGTTCAATTTATTTATTCTCAACAATTATAACCCAAATAAAATATGATATGGTGACTCTTATTTTTGCCTAAGTAGATTCTCAAAATATTAGTTGTAAATCCTAAGCATGATGTATCAAAACATTTAAGCTAAGCATACATCATCAAATTAAATGACAACTAATTAATTCAAATCATATTTCAATTTTAAATTAATGCAAAAGTCACAAAAAGATTAAATTAAATTTACCATATGATGAAAATCGACCCCTTCCGTCGTCCCAATGTTTGGGTTATGTCCTCATATCAAAAAAACACTCAAAAGATTGAAACATGGCTCAAGAGGTGTTTTTATTGAAGAGAAATAATAATATAGCTTATCTGCAATACTTAATGATCGTTACAGAAGTCACCGTTACAATTGGGTGTTGTTTATAAACAATAAATGTGGTCTGCTGTTGAAGAACGATACTCGTATGCGACTATTTCGCGTGTGTCTATGTTCTTCGTGTTCTTCAGTTCTGCACCAGCAGAAATAGCAGCAGCAGCGGAGCCTGTAAATCTCTGATTCTCGCCTCCTCAAGCCTTCTCCGCCCCCCAAACTCTCGACACCCCTTCTATATGACCCAACCAATCTATTTATATCAAAAATACCGATTAAATCTCTCTAAAATCTCTTCTTTTCTCTTTACGGCCAAGTTGCGGCAATTTCTTGTTTTACTTGTTTCACGCGTTTCTGAGCTTTCCAACTTATCCCAAACTCTTCCTTAGATAGAAACGTATCTTTGGAAAGAAAATCTTGCCTTTAGTCTCCCTAAAATTCCAAAATAATTCATCACAGACCCGTGTAAACTCATCCCTCTGTTTTGCTCTAATTCGATCTCTAGCCAATTTGGGTTCAATCCAAACACTTTACCAGGCCTGTTTAGGCCTAAGGAGTAAACCCAATCAATTTCGGCCCTTTAATCTCCATAAAAATCGATCAAAACTCCAACCCTAATTTTGTCCGTGAGAACCATGTTTTCCCGCCAATTTTCTGTTTTGAATTTTGAGAAGAAAGTGACCTCCCCCTATCCAGTCCCGGTCTGTGTTTAGTAGCTGCTTGGATGGGTTACCCCTTATCCAAAGTGAAAGTCCGAATAGCAAATGTCCTCCCAGGTGCCTTTAACAACTTTTCGAGCCAATTTCGCCGCAAAAGCTTATTTCTCCGAAAACACCTACAAAGAGATAAAATACCAAAATAAGTACTAAAATGGGTACTAACAATATACACAATAGAGATGAAAATAGACACATAAATGCGTCTATCAAATACCCCCAAACTTATTATTTGCTAGTCCCGAGCAAATCAAAACTACAAAATAAAATCCTAACTCACTGTCGCAGGCATCGCTATTGCACTTAGCGTGTGCAACAAGCCTTTAAACCCCTAGGTGGCCCTAGTGACCGAGTTATAGTCTCGGGAGGGCTTACTAGAGATATACCCACAAAACCTTTACTATAGACCCTAGCTATCTACGCTGAACCTTGGAATGCACTAAAGAACCTCCTTGGTTGGCATACTTATTGATTACGGGAGGAAGTACCCTGATGCGAAATTCCAATTGTTGTACACGAGTTTGCACTCAAGCATACTAAATTCATATATAAGTCACAGAGCTCTACTCAGATAGTCGCACTATGGACATCAATATCCGGAGTCAACAAATCACATGGATAGATTAAGAGATGGATATAGAAAAACATAGATGGTTTTGATGTTGACTAGGTGAACGGTGTTTCTCATATCTGTCTGAAGGCCACTGCCAAAATGAACCTATCCTAATGGACTGAAATACTGGTATGACTAATATCAACACAACTGGCATATACAAGGGAACCAGTGGTCGATAATCCTAATTCTAGATCAACTCGTCTGGCATATACAAGGGAACCATCGGTCGATTTATTGAACACACATTTATTTATTTATTTATTATTATTTTTAAGAACTAACAACATGATTAGATCTTGTGGATCCAAGCGCATGCTTCTTGTCATCATATTACACCTGTGGATCTTGCATTCCACGCTTGTTTAGGCGACGGAGACAGGGAGAACACACACATATTGCTATCCAAGTGTTAATATTTATTCCGATTGGTCTATTGTTCTGTTTTTTTTTTTTTGTATCTCAATCACTCTATTTCACCCTAGCAGTGGTAACAACTTGAATCGTGAGCCCCACCTAATCACTTAGATAAACATATTTTAAAAATAAAATAAAATAAAAACAGAAGTGAAAAGGACTCAACGAGATATGGCGAAACTATCATGTTATTTCTAACACCTGAGCTCTGTGCTTTTATGAATAGACTCTTTAGATGTTTCCATCTAGTCAGATTGGTCCCTCAACTCCTAAAACCAAAATGCTTCCATCCACTTAGATTAGTTAGTGCCATCCTTAATAGGCATAAATTTCTAGGCTCTGGAGTTTATTTATTGAAACTAAAAAGTTTCTCCCATACCCCCAAACTTAAATCTAACATTGTCCTCAATGTTCTAAAGATAAAATTAAAAGCATGAACAAGGAGAAACTGTTACCATTTGAAGAAAAAGAGTTAAGGAAAGATATTACCGTGTTGCATTAACCATGGGTTAACTCCCAAGAAGTGTTAAGTTTAAAGTCTTCAGCCAGACTAGGAAAGAATTAGTCACTCGAATCAGAAAGTAACAGTCGGAATAACTGTGGGTCTTCGAAACTAAATTGAGTTGACCAAAGGAAACTGCAATAAACCAAGAAAGTGAACAAGAATAGCATGCCCTTATCTAGTTTCCTTATTAAGATACCTATATCTAATTGTGGTTCAGGTTCAGGTTCTATGAAAGGGTCTAAATAAAATATTTTCATTGGATGCATTTCCTCAGAAGTGAGATCCAAATTATTAGGTTTTAGATTCTGGAAAAACTCGACTAAGAACATAGGAGCACATAAGAATAACCTAATTAATTAAGGATCCAATAAGTCAATAAGATTTGACTTAAAAATTTGACCACAATGAGAGTAGTGGCCATTCTTAAGTAAATGTGTCGATTATATTAACCTAAAGTACTTAGGCTTAGTCTCAGAACTTAATAAGTGACACATTTGAAATCTATACGTTCCCATATTTGGAGTAAAACTATTTGGTGGGAAAACAAAGTCGATTTTGGTATCATAGCCTAGGTAAACCACATCAACCATAGGATGGGTTTCTACTGGCTGAACTTCTTCATGGACATTGGGTTCAGGAAAACGAGTATGAAGGTAATCTTGTAAAATGGTCGAGGCACAGATATCAAGTCCTAAGTGAGGGGACTTTCTAAGAGTTAAAGGTAAGGCACTAGGAAAGTGATAATCACCCCCAAACTTAGAGTTTTCAGTGTCTCTAAATAGACTAGTCACAATCTCCCAAATTTCTAGATCATCAGATTCTTGAAAATGGTCAATTGATTTTTCTAAGTTATTATCAGGTAGTGCATCTTTACTCGTCTCTACGAGTCTATCTTCTTCGTCTAAGACTATTGTTTCTAAGTCGCTAGACTCTAAAAAAGCATTTTTGAAATAAACTCGTTCCTTTAAACCACTATCGGCTTCGTAATCAAAAGGAAATACTACATCGTCTAAAACGGTGGTACCCCTAGTCAAATCCTTGTCCTTTTGAATAGGTGAATAATCATAAAAATTATTTGGATTTGAACTAGAAATAATATAATCATTACAAAGCTCAATTAGATTAATAGATTCCTGATCACTATGCCTACATAATTCAGATTCTTCGTCAGTACTATCCTCATCATCATCATCATAATATAATTTCTAACATTAAAGAATTCTTAATCTTTGTTCCAAACTAAGCGGTCTATGTTTATAATACTTCTCGTAGATCATTAGAGGTGATTCCTCGCTTACCGTTGGAACATCCCAATGTCGTTTCCCATGCATATATTCACCAAGAGTTATTTTAGATGACGTCTCATGATAATGATAATTTCTACGCATATAGTCTCGTAACGTCATCTCAGGTGGCGTCTCCTGAAAAGGATTCATCACCCCGAAAATACAAACTACAGAGGAATTCTACACAATCACATACAAGGCTGACTCGACCAAATCAAACCTATTGAATCTAGCAAACAAAAAGCATGATGGCTCCCTTAGATTGTTTCTAGACCAGCTTCTATTCCTCCAAAAGGAAACTAGGTATCGTTTTAGCAAACCTCTCTAGATCGATCCGAATAAAGTGAGTTGAAGAGAAGTAGGGGAAGCTCAGAGGATCTTTGATACTCCCACTTCTTTGGCAACGTTTCCTGTTAGGGCGTCTCTAGTCGACTCACAGTAATCTTCCTGAAAGTTTGAGTTAAGCTAATAAGATACCCAATACCTCCCTTTGAATGACTTTCCTACAAGCTCGTTACCCTATCTGTCTCGTTCTAATCAGTATTTTAAGCTTGGGTTCGTGTAGGTTATGTGTTCCTAAGGCGGGAAAGAAGGAAACGGTGATGAAATCCGAGTCCTTATCTTGTATTGGCAAGGCCTTGCCCTTTACTAGGAAAATAAATGTCCGTATTCAATTCCTCAGCATATATGCACCTTAAGGAAGACAGTAAACCCGCTGACAGGGGATTCACGGGTGTTTAGAAGCTTACCTCCTATACAGAACGGAGGATGAACCGTTGTAGTCGATTCGGGCCACTGAATCCTGTGTCAATGTGCGAACCCGAGGGGCCGAGACGATATCGTAATCGTCGTCCTTCCCTGCAAACAGTTTATATTTAAAAATATACCCTTCCGTAGGGTTTAAAAATAATTAAAATTCAAAGTCAAAATAATGTCCCAAAAAATAAAAAATAAAAAATGTCCAAAAATAATAAAAATAATACAAAAATAAAGTCCTATTACAATTTCTAAAAATAAAATCTAAAAAAATAAATAAAAATAAAATAAAATCAAATTAATAAAAAAATAAAAAAATATCTTCGTCTTTCCTCCGTTCTTTTCTCTTTAAGCTTTAGCTCCAAGTCTTTATGAAATCACCAAACTCCTTGACAACTTCTTTTTCTTTTCGATCCAAACTCCAAAACCTGTAGCACACAGAAAAATACCCAAAGAAATGTAAAAAAGAACAAAGAAAAATAAATATAAAAACTCTAAATCTAAAAACAAATCCGCGTCGGCGGCGCCAAAAATTGATGTGATTTTAAAGTTGTTGTAGTAAATGAGTTCAAACTCTCGGACTTGTGAAGCTTCGAGTTTTTTAAATTTAATAAAAATATATAAACAAAAATTATAAACAATGGGCGAGAGGTATTGGGACTAAGGATTTGGCCAATTCTCATGCATGTGGTTCAATTTATTTATTCTCAACAATTATAACCCAAATAAAATATGATATGGTGACTCTTATTTTTGCCTAACTAGATTCTCAAAATATTAGTTGTAAATCCTAAGCATGATGTATCAAAACATTTAAGCTAAGCATACATCATCAAATTAAATGACAACTAATTAATTCAAATCATATTTCAATTTTAAATTAATGCAAAAGTCATAAAAAGAATAAATTAAATTTACCATATGATGAAAATCGACTCCCTCCGTCGTCCCAATGTTTGGGTTTACCTCCTTATATCAAAAAAACACTCAAAAGATTGAAACATGGCTCAAAAGGTGTTTTTATTGAAGAGAAATAATAATACAGCGAATCTGCAACACTTAATGGTCGTTAAAGAAGTCACCGTTAAAATCAGGTGCTGTTTATAAACGATAAATGTGGTCTGTTGTTGAAGAACGATACTCGTATGCGACTGTTTCGCGTGTGTGTTATGTTCTTCGTGTTCTTCAGTTCTGCACCAGCAGAAACAGCAGCAGCAGCGGAGCCTGTAAATCTCTGATTCTCGCCTCCTCAAGCCTTCTCCGCCCCCAAACTCTCGACACCTCTTCTATATGACCCAAACAATCTATTTATATCAAAAATACCGATTAAATCTCTCCAAAATCTTCCAAAATCTCTTCCTTTCTCTTTACGGCCAAGTTGCGGCAATTTCTTGTTTTACTTGTTTCACGCGTTTCTGAGCTTTCAAACTTATCCCAAACTCTTCCTTAGATAGAAACGTATCTTTGGAAAGAAAATCTTGCCTTTATTCTCCCTAAAATTCCAAAAATAATTCATCACAGACCCTTGTAAACTCATCCCTCTGTTTTGCTCTAATTCGATCTCTAGCCAATTTGGGTTCAATCCAAAGACTTTACCAGGCCTGTTTAGGCCTAAGGAGTAAACCCAATCAATTTCAGCCCTTTAATCTCCATAAAAATCGATCAAAACTCCAACCCTAGTTCTGTCCGTGAGAACCATGTTTTCCCGCCAATTTTCTGTTTTGAATTTTGAGAAGAAAGTGACCTCCCCCTATCCAGTCCCGGTCTGTGTTTAGTAGCTGCTTGGAAATGGGTTACCCCTTATCCAAAGTGAAAGTCTGAATAGCAAATGTCCTCCCAGGTGCCTTTAACAACTTTTCGAACCAATTTCGCCGCAAAAGCGTATTTCTCCAAAAACACCTACAAAGAGATAAAATACCAAAATAAGTACAAAAATTGGTACTAACAATATACACAATAGAGATGAAAATAGACACATAAATGCGTCTATCACTTATCATTAATTGTTCAAAGATATTCTTTAATAGCTAAAGGAAAATCCCAGGATCGAAATAAATTGAGAATCTTTTATTTAAGGTTTCTTAGTTTTTATATGCTATTTAATCTCCAGCAATTAAATGCATATATTTAGAAAATAATAATTAGTAATGTGCATTTACTGATTATAGAATTTTCTGTTGGGATTTCGGTCAATATTTGGACAGTGCATTTCCAGGAATTATGAAAACCGATTTTGTGTTTATTGCATATCTTTGAGAATATTCGGTTTTGGAAATTCCTTGGTGTCCAAACTTCCTTGTCTATAAATATTGAAGTTTGCATTTCTTGCAAACTAATCCTCAGAGCCAGCAAAATTACCTAGTTGTGTTGTTACTTGTGGAGCCGCCTATTCGGAGAGGAAAGTAACCTAATTAGGCGAAATCTCTTACGGCCGCTTAGTTTAAAGACTTCTTTGGGATTGACAAGCTCTATTAGTACCGTTGGTGGGAAACTAGAAAATTGCGGTTTATTATTATTTTTCGATTGTTTTGATTGACTAACGGTTGTTGAACTTTGATTACACCTAATTTGTTTATGCTTGAGAATCTTTTCTTATGATATAAGATTCACTGAAACTAGATCGAAGTTTCGACGGGGATCTTTAGACTGTTTGTAGTTCTAAAGACGTCTTATGATAAGCCAATGTTAACAGACTCCGTTCTGTGTGTGATTGATCACAAGAGATTCAAGTTGATTGTGTGCTGGTGCTTATTGAAGATTAAAGAAGATTTGAAGACAAGAAGACTTTTTGGGTTCATAATCTTTGGTGTGCACAATACTTATTTCGACTGGAAATGGATCTAACTAAAATCGGTTTATCTTTGTGATAGATTGGATTTATTAGTTGAGTAGATCGGCATCAATACACTTCTTTGTGATTAATAGTATTGATTGCATAGTCTAACAATTACCTCGGTAGTTGTTGAGAGATTGATCTTAGGACACGACAAAGGAGTTTATTGGTTAAACAGAAGAGCCTTTGTCAAACTCAAATCCCGTTGTTTGAAAAGAGTTGTTACCAAACAGATTTGTTGTTCCTTTACTTTTTGGAATACGAACCAAAGGAATTGTTCCAAGTGCGTGACTTATTAATAAGTTGGAGGCGCAGGGATACGGAGGAAACTAGGTGAACTATAGGTTTAGTTGCTTGGTCTCAACTATACGAAGTTGGTTTGATTTTGTATAGCGGCTTAATTCTGAGAGTATTCAATTCTGGACTAGGTCCCGGTTTTTTTTTGCATTTGCGGTTTCCTCGTTAACAAAATCTTGTTGTGTCATTTACTTTTACTCTCCGCAATTATAATTGTTGTTATTGTAATTTAAAGTAATTTACACAAACGTTAATTCCTATTTTACTTGATAGACAATCCCTAGCGTTTGGTTAAGTCCGAACCTATTATACAGTAAACATACTTCGTTGTTGTATTGTCTCGATCTTATATCCAGAGTCAATCACACAAGTTATCTTGTTGTCGTATAGTCTTGATCTCGTATCCATAGACGATCACACGAAGTGTGAACCGATTAGTTATATTGTCTCAACTCAGTCTATAGAAAATCACTTTTGCAAAAAAGGACTTATAGGTGGAAAAGTTTTAGATTGGGGTATATTTGGGTACCCTCGTCTTTTCACAAGCTGTGAGTCACTTGTGAGTCTTACTTCATCAATACCGAGTGCGATTATTACTCGGAGAGCGTGTATAACTGCCTCGTACTCGGTTATGTTATTTGTGGATGGGAACTCTAATCTTAGGCTGTAATCGATCCTTCGGGCTGTCGGGGTCGTGAAGACCATTCCGATGCCAGATCCTTCCGAGTTACATGACCCGTCCACAAAGACTTCCCATCGCCTTTGGTTTTCCAAGCGAAGCAGTTCGGGTGGATCTTCTAACTAATCCTCTATGCCTGGGATTTCTTCAATCTCATCGGTATCGTCCAGAGGAAAGTCGGCTAAGAAGTCCACAACGAATTGAGTATTTATTGCAGTTTGGGATTGATATTTTACTCCAAACTGTTTTATTTGAGCTCCCCATTTGGAGATTCTTCCTTCTTTATCGGCATGGTCTAGAACAGACTCTATTGGAGATTCTGTAATGACAGTCACAGTGTGTGCATGAAAATATGTTCGCAACTTTTGTGTTGCATAGACCAAGGACAGTACGATTTTCTCTATTTTTGAGTAGTTCTTCTCTGCAGAGGTCATAGTTTTACTTATGAAGTAAATAGGTTTTTCTACCTCCTTATCTATGCGAGTTAGTACTGCACTGATCGAAGTGTTAGTCACCGATAGGAAGATGTAAAGGTCTTCGCCTGGGTTGGGCTTTTGTAAGATCGACAAAGTAGCCAGGTGTTCCTTGATCTTTTGGAAGGCCTCTTCACACTCGGCGCTCCATGAGAATTTTTCGCCCTTTTTCAGAGTATTGAAGAAATCCTTACATTTGTCGGACGATCTAGCTATAAACCTTCCCAGGGATGCTAGCCGACCATTTAGTCTTTACACGTCTTTAACTGTGGCAGGCGAGGGCATCTCTAGTATGGCTTGCACCTTAGCCGGGTCGACCTCGATGCCTCGCTTCGTGACTAAGTATCCCAAGAATTTTCCCGAGGTTACCCCAAAAGCGCATTTCGCTGGGTTGATTTTCATGTTGAATTTCCTCATTGTTCAAAAAATTCCTTGAGATCCTTAGCATGGTCCTGTAGGAGTTTTCTCTTGACGAGCATATCATCCACATAGACCTTTAAGGTTTTATGTATCCAACTGTCAAACATTTTTTCCACCATTCTCTGATACGTCGCGCCGGCGTTTTTTAGCCCAAATGGCATCTTAGTATAACAGTATAGACCTCGTGGAGTAAAGAAGGTAGTGTGCTCTTGATCTTCCTCGGCGAGTGGGATTTTGTTATAACCTGAATATCCGTCCATTAGGGATATCAACCCATATCCATGCTTCTACGAGTTGATCGATGTTGGGGAGTGGAAAGCTGTCTTTCGGACATGCTTTATTAAGATCGCAGAAATCGATACAAATTCGTACTCCTCCATTCTTCTTTGTAACGATCACCGTTCTAGCCTCCTATTACGTCTCTCTAAACTTTTCATTCTCTCATTCTGCGCCTCTTGAGCTTTAAGGATGGCTGTGATAGTAACAACGGTATCGCCGAGGTTAGAAGGTTCGCCTTCCTTCTCCTCATTGTTTACTCTTTGCCTTGGAAAACGATTCAACCCTCCTGGTTGAGTTAAATGGATATTATTTTATTTTTATTAAGGGATTTCCCCCTTCGTCAGAGCTAGAGTTATCAGTTAACCCCTCCCGATATTGGTTATCGGGTTGTCCCTCTCCTGGGAGTAAACTGTTGTGCATAGTTTCACCGGGATCCATCTCGTCTAGGCCTCCATACAGGGCTCCACTAGTTTTACCTTGGCTCGTGCGAGTGGATCGTCTCGTCACCATCGCCTTACCTGCAATATATGCAATAATGCTTAATTTGTCTTTTCTTATAGAAAAGTGGGACCCTAGATTTGCAGGTCATGTGCAATTACTAAGTCATTGTTCAGACTGGACATTTTAGTATAGGAAGACTTTGCAGTAGATTTTGGAGACATGTGAAGATGTCAAAACATTCCCTACTTGCATAAAGTTTTGGTGATGGGAAAAAGGTGTTTTGTTTGTCTCTCTTTTCGAGAAAAATACCTCCTTCTACACGTCATACCTTTACTAGGAAAAAACAAAGTTTATGATTATTGAGCATATATTCCCATTTTAGGAAATACTTCTCATCATCTTTAAACTTTTGATTTTGAATAAAATTTGAGTTTGATGAATGATTATGTACTCATTAACCCTTCCCCTTGACTTAGAGTTATATTTCTAAGAAGAAGATTTGTGGATTATCTTGAGTTTCTTAGAAGATGAAGAACATCATGAACAATTTGTCTTTTCAACTTTCATAGGACAATATTTTCCTTTATGAAGTTTACTGACTTAAACTTCTTCCCAGCCCTTTCATGGAGGAGATAGTTTGAGTGCTGAAGTGTTTAAAACTCCATTTTCACTCCGATCTTCAACTCTCCTGAGCATCTTGAGGAAGATATAGGAAATCTTAAAAGAATGAAAGTTTTGAAAAAAATCAGTGAAAAGGATGTAGATCTGTTGATTTTTTGGGTCTTCAAGACTTCACAGATCGTGTAGACTGTGTCGAGTCCGAGCTCTACTCATAAATTCTAACAGAGTTCTACACAGTGGTATGAAAGCCACTTCTCTCAAAGAGATTATGAAAGTAATATAGAGTTGTTACTAGGGAGGTCGATTAGATCTTCATACCTCCCTGTTTCTAGCGCCAAAATGTAGTTGCATCTTTTCTGATGACTAAACCAAAGTAGATCTAAAGGCTATAAAGCTACTAACATTCAAGATTCAAAGACAAACATAATGTAAAGAACATGAAAGTAAAGATTAACACAAGCATATAACGTGGTTCGGCCATGAAGACCTACGTCCACGGGAAAGAAGAAGTTTTCTTTATTGATTAGGGTCTTACCCTTGAAAGAGATACAAATATCACTTAGATTTCTCACTCTCTCTTTATGTAGATCTCTCTAAGGAATTCTCTGTAGAGAGACCATCTAGTATTACATAACATAAGTTGTCCACTTCCTTCTACAATGACTGGTATTTATAGGCAAGTTGGACTCGTGGAGACCTGGTCTCTCCGAGCTGACAGAGCTATCGTGCATCTCCTCGTTGCTTCGGACGAACTCTATACTATCCCTCGTGATGGCCTGCTTGGTTCTCCCTCCGAATTATCTCGCCCTATTTATCATCGTGTAGCTCCTTCTTGGAGAACCTCGTGTTGTGTCACCTCTGGGTTGTAGTATAGATCGCCCGAGTCTTCTGGTACGATGTAAATTCTCCCACCTCTCTTTTGATACTTCATTAAATGCTGTCCTTCTTTTTTGACTTGACCGTCTGGATCGATTAGACCACTCCTCACACGCGTCATTCATGTAACGCTTGTAGCAGGTGTCTCGATTCAGATGAGATCAGCTTTATAGAGTATGATTCGATGTTTCCAACTTATCATCTTATCATGAAATCATCCCTTGAGATGTTGACACGTGGCCATCGGGTATTTTACCCTCATAGCAATCCTATTGTTTTTGGTTAAGTCCGAACCTTTTATCAAGTAATCATACTTCATTTTTGTATTGTCTCGATCTCGTATCCATAGACGATCACACGAAGTGTGAACCGATTATTTGTATTATATCGAATCAGTCCATAGACAATCACTTTCGGAGAAAGGACTTATAGGTGGAAAAGATTTAGATTGAGGTATATTTGGGTACCCTCGTCTTTTCAGTGCCGTCTCGCTTCAGCCTTCTTCCTTCTCCCTTGCTCCATTTCGGGCGAGAAAAAAACTTATGGGTGACGATATCTTGATCGTCCCGAGTCCTCATCGGATTGTTCGATATACGACACTAACTTAGAACGGGTTGACTTTGAAGTCTCCCCTCGTTCGGGGTTTGCAGCTGCGGGATTCTCGGCCACGCAGTTGGTTTTAGTCTTTTCTTTTTTCTTTTTTCCTCGTTTATGCCTAGGATCGACATCGGATGACCCCTTGAATGGGCTGTCCTCCTTGTTTAGAACTCCTTTGATTCCTTTAAGAAAATGATCCTCTGTCTCCTCGTTTGAGGTGTAAGGGATGTGGACTCGCTCATCGTCTTGCAAATTCTCAAAAGGGTTTTCCTCCTCGGGGATCTCCTCCATGATAGTGAGTGGGAATTTTTTCTTCATTCTGCATTTTAGCTTACGGTTTTTCCTTTCTAGCCTCTTGTTACGTCGTTCCAATTTCTCCATTCTTTCCTCCTGCGCCTTTTGCGCTTTCATAATGGCTACAAGGGTTGTAGTGGTGTCGCCGAGGTTAGAAGAATCATCCTTCTTTTCCACGTTGTTTACCATTTGTCTCGGCAAATGATTCAACCCTCCCGGTTGAGTTAGGTGAATATCACCCCGTCCTTCTAAGGGGTTTCCCTCTTCTTCAGATCTAGAGTTTTCTGTCAACCCTTCCCGATATTGGTTATTGGGTTGTCCCTCTCCTGGGAGTACACCGTTGTGTGTAGCCTCGCCTGGCTCCACTTCGTCTAATCCTTCGGGTTGGGCTCCACCAGTTTCATCTTGGATCGTGCGAGCAGATCGTCTCGTCACCATCGCCTTACCTGCGATATATTCAATAATGCTTAATTTGTCTTTTCTTTCAGAAAGGTAGGTCCCTAGGTTTGCAGATCATGTGCAATTCCTAAGTCATAGTTCAGACTGGACAGTTTTAGTACATGAAGACTCTTTAATGAATTTTGTAGATGTGTGATGATGTTAAAACATTCCCCACTTGCATAAAGTGTTAGTGACAGAAAAAGGTGTTTTGCTTTTCTCACTTTTCGAGTAAATTACCTCCTTCCACACCTCATACCTTTAATGGGAAAAAACCAACTTATGACGATTGAGCACATTTTCCCATTTTATGAAATATTTCCCAACATCTTTAGACTTTTGGTTTGAGTAAAATTTGAGTTTGATGAATGATTATGTACTCACTAACCTTTCCCATTGACTTAGAGTTGGATTTCTAAGAAGAAGATTATGGGTTATCTTGAGTTTCTTAAAAGATGAAGAACACCATGAATAGTTTGTCTTTTCAACTTTCATAGCATGATTTTCTCTCTATGAAGTTTACCAGACTTATTCTTCCAAGCTCTTTCACGGAGGAGATCGTATGAGTGTTGACTTGAAGTGGTTTAGACACCATTTTCACTCCGACCTTCAACTCTCCTGAGCCCCTTTAGGAAGATAACATAAATCTTAGAAGAACAAAAATCTTAAACGAAATCGATGAAAAAGGTGTAGATCTGGTGTTTCTGAGGCTCTTCAGGACTTTACTGATCGCATAGATCGTGTTGCGTCCGAGATCTACTCATGAGTTTCACAGAATTCTACATAGTGGCGTGAAAACCACTTCTCTTTAAGAGATTATGAAAAAACTATAGAGCTTTACGAGGGAGGTAGATTAAATCTTCATACCTCCCTGTTTCTAGCGCCAAAATGTAACTGCATCTTTTCTGATGACTACACCCAAGTAGATCTAACGACTACGGAACTACAAACATTCAAGATTCAAAGATAAACAAGATGTAAAGAACATGAAAGTAAAGATTAACACAAGCATATAACGTGGTTCGGCCATGAAGAGCTACATCCACGGGAAAGAAACTATCTTCTTTATTGATTAAGGTCTTACCCTTGAAAGAGTTACAAATATCACTTAGACTTGTCACTCTTTCTTTCTCTAAATCTCTCTCTAGAATTCTCTGTAGAAAGACCATCTAAGATTACATGCCCATTTCCTTCTACATGGACTGGTATTTATAGACAAACTAGACTCGTGAAGGTGTGACTCGATCTCGCCGAGATGGTGGAGCTATCGTACATCTTCTCATTACTTCTGAAGAACTCTGTACTACCCCTCGTGGTGTCCTTCTCGGTTCTCCTTCCGAGTTATCTCGCCTTGTGCCTTATCGTACTGCTCTTTCTTGAAGGGCATCGTACTGCACCATCCTCGGGTTGTAGTATAGATCGTCCAAGTCTTCTGATACGATGTACCTTCGCCCACGCCTCTTCTGTTCCTTCATTAAATGCATTCCTTCTTTTTAGACTTGACCGTCTGAGTTGATTATACTACTCCTCACACGCGTCACACATGTAGCGTTGTAGCAGCCGACTCGATTCAGACGTAATCACCTTTTGGAGTATGATTCGATACTTCTACCTCATCATCTTATCATGAGACCACCTCTTAAGATGATGACACGTGGTGATCGGGTATTTTACCCTCACAGTGTCAATTAGTTGATAAAAGTTGTAAAACAAAACCAGGTCAGATACAAAAAAAAAAAAACAATCAAAAAAAAAAAGGGAGTAACAGTTTAAAATGTAAAGAAGAGTTGATGGTGCCATGGTGGCCAGGTGTTTACTTTTGAGAAGGGGTCAAAAATTAAGACAAAGATCTATTAAATGCGTACGATCCAAAAACCTTTCAATTAGTAAGTTAATTGAAGCAAGTTAATGTGGTAGAAATGATATTCGACGGTTTAAAGCAAGTCAATAGAATCGGACAACTTCCATACTCAAATGAGTCTTTCCGAACTCATCAATCAAGTATTTTAATGAAATCATGTACATCCTATCGTGAACCTTGAAATTTATTCTAGTTTAAGCTTTGATGAAAACAATTTCATCATGTTTATAACATGGATGAAACCTGGACGATACCAGTTTCAGCCTAGTTTTAACATAGATGACTACAAATTCAACTGAATCCAAAATAGGATGAAACTAGTTTCATACTAGATAAATATGGATGAAAATAGATTTAATGAAATCTGAAACATGATGATACCAGTTTCATCCACACATTTTTTCGAATATTTTTTTTTAATTTTAATTTAGAATGTATCCAGTTTCATCCAATCTATTTTTTGAATAATTTTCCTACCTTTGGTTAAGCTATAATGTTTTTTTGAATAATTTTTTTTTCTTAGTTTAATTCAGGATGCACCCAGTCTCATCCCACCTATTTTTCAAAAAAATATTATATCTTAATTTAAGCTAGGATGCAACTGGTATCATCCTAGCTATTTTTCTCGAAAAAAAAAACTTTCGAATTTACTATGAATGATGGATCTTGTTTTGTACATAATTTAAAACCTTTTCCAAATATATAATTTTTGTTAAAATCAGGTTTATATTTTGCAAGTTATGATCTTTTTTATAATTTGGATTTTTGTTGTCCATTTCACTCATTCCTAATGTTTACATGTCCATTAACAAGTTTTAAGTATACTTGGGCAATAGACCCAATTTTTCATTTACATACATGTAGGCTGCTGGGTACAAGTGGGAGGCTACGCAATAGTGACTTATTGTAAATCAAAAGGCAGCAAGGAACCACAAATCCTAACATCGATCATTGGATATTACTCCAATCAGTATAATAAACATATTCCAGTTGAATGGTGGATCCAGCGCAACCTAGCGTAACAGTATAACATATTGAAGTTGACATACATTGATTGCAAACGGGAAAACAAAATAAAATAAAATAAAAGAAGTAAAGTGAGAAAAATCAATACAAAAGGATGGAAATTTGCTGTTTTTATTGTTGTGTGTTAGATTTCCAGTCGAGCACCTCAAAGTAGCACCAATTAAGACCAGAACCACAGTAGAAAAATGAGAACAAGCAACTCATGTGTGTGCCCTTGTGACTTTGTTTGCTCCCTCGCTTAAATTTTGAATCAATGCATGATCACCTTCTTCGCGAATGATGGCAAACAGAATGCAGCTGAATGTATCTCTTTGTTATAAAACTTCAAGGCTTCCTTTTGATTATCATCATCATCCTCTATTGATCTCACTGGACTCCTAAAATCAACGGCCGGTCCACCAGTGGAGCAAAGCATGAAACCGATCACCCCACTAGGATAGGTCGGTACTGTTGTCCATGCATAGTTGACTGAGCCTTGAAATATCTGGCGGAAATTCGAGATAATATCTTCGATAATGTGCATATGAACCCATATACTTTCTGCCTGGGTACAAAAAACACCTCCAGGTCGGAGAGCCATTGCCACTGATTCAAATAAGGGCTTCTCGAAAAGCTCTTTAGAAGGGCCTATGGGATCAGAAGAATCCACTATGACTGCATCATAGGTACCTTCAGGAACAGCCTTCATGAAATGCAACTCCATCTCCAACATGGAGGGATACACGAGGATCCTCATACCCAACAGCCAGGTCTGGGAAGAATTCCTTAGAAACCTCAACAACCATCCCATCGATCTCACATATGTCTATTTGTTCAACAGAAGAATGACGAGCTACTTCTCGCAGAACACCACCACGACCTCCTCCAATAACCAACACCTTTTTGGGGTTCGGAATGGAGCAAAGGGGAAGGTGAGCAATCATTTCTTGGTAGGCACAATCATCCCTCTCTGTTGCTTGAATCACACCATCTAAGACAAAAACTTTCCCGTAGGTAGCTGACTGAAATATCATTATGTTTTGGTATTCAGACTTCCCTTGAAATAAGACTTTCTCTACCTTTAATGAGTGAGCCTCTCCCGGCCACATTGGACTAGTCACAGAAAACCAACCAGGAATCACAGAAGAAATGCCGTCAGGTGCTTTAGTAGTAGCCTCGACTTCATCTTCTTCTCTGGTTTTCTTGATAGGAAAATCAGTAGCATCAACGACACTGTTCTGTTCAGCCATGGATACTTTCTTGTAAGTAATTTATGAAATGCGTGTCTTATATATAATCACTTCAAGCATGGGCTCTATCTATTTACATGCATGTATCTATAGAGTGAGGGGGGAGGAGCTAGGGCAGTTCACAAAAAATTTGGCCCTATTATTTGATGGGGTCTGTAGACCCATTTGCAATCCCTTCCCTTCGCTCATTCCCTTGGACTGCATGCGTATATCTTATGACATCACATATATGGTATAGAGCTAAATGTAGACGTCCTACCAACCCCTGTAAGAGGCGTTTAATATCATGCGGTTGAGGGCTATTTTATTCAAACTTTGTGGATGTGGACTTCAACAATATAGCACATGGCAATTATTAGGTGCCTATTATATTTGAGTTATGAGGCGGCACGACTCAGTCAAGATAAATCATTATTGTGGACCGCAATGTTCATTTCAGAAGATTTTTCTGAACACCCAAAGTCGTTGTGGCTAGGGTTTACACATGTAGAAATGAACGTCTCGTCCCAAATACATATATCTAAAATAGTACCGATCAAAAAAAAAATCCAAAAAAAAAGATTATTAGCATAGATATATTTTGCAATACACATAGCTAAAATAGTACCGATCAAAAAAAAAAATCCAAAATAAAAGATTATTAGCATAGATATATTTTGTACTAAATTTTCACTTAGATTTTTGTTTTGATAATTTGGGGATGACTAAAATACTCTCTACAAACTTTGCTAACAAATTAGTTAAAACTAGTTTGTCACCCGTGCTACGCACGGGTTTATTTTTTGCTTAAATTTTTTTTTTTAAATTAGTTTTAAATACAAATAAAACTAATCAAACATAAATTATATATATATCAGTAATTTATTCTTCAATATATCTTTGAATATCCTTGAATATTTTGATCTATCCAATTATCATGTACTTTTAATTCATTAGCAAAAGCAGCATCCAAATTGTGATACATCATATAACTTGGTAAAAGAGTCCCGTCCAACCGCTTGGTTAGTAATAAATTCCTCCATCGACTATATAATGTCATTTTATTGGTATCTTACGAAGCTAAAATGGATTTCGAATAGTGATTTTCCTTGGTAATTTAATTACCTTGTTTTGGATTTTTTTTCTGGTTACTCTACGAACCTAAAATATTTTCACATGAAATTCATCAAACACATAATAAGTTAAAATTAAAATAAATCCATAATGCCTTACATATATATATATATATAGTGTGTGTAAATTCCATATATATGATCAAGTGTATATGAACCCGTGAATTCCCATGAAATACAACATCGTGTGTCTTTTAAATCCATAAATATGCTGTGATCATGTCAATTTTGTACACAATTGTATGCGTACTCATGAATTTTTAAGAGAGCGTGTTTTTAGTTTCGACGCAATGCAACAAAAATATTATAATTCAGATTAAGTAACCCGTGTTTTATTGAATGAATTATCTTATGGCCGAGATTATAAGACATGAATGGGTGAATTAAATTTATATATGTACCCATGAATTAATAATGAATTGAAGTCGTCAATTAGTACTTTACCATTTAAATGGAAGGTGAAAGCTCCCACAATGGCATGAACTTCTGTGAAAATTCGAACATGCCAAATTATAGAAATAGCCATGAAAGTGCAATGTCGGAGTTCTCAATTGAAAAGACAAAGAAGGCGCCAAGACTTTCTAGCTTGTATGCAGCTTGAATCATAAACAATAAACTTGTGTTGATAAAAAAAATTGTATTGCTCTAGCCTCTGTGAAAAATTCGTTGTCATTCTATTTGCTAATAGAAGTGTTTAAGACAGGTTTTGTTGCAGCTCGCATTGTTTTGCTTCTACCTCACTCATGTCAATCGTACAACTATTTTGGCTCAAATGTTGTAAGGAAAGAGCAACTTGCAAGAGGCTTATATACATGTACTCCTTTTTTTCACCCAATAAGAGGCTTAAATTTTAGAACCATTGAACACGGATTAAAGCGAACACCCAAAAAAATACGCTATGGTTTTATCTGGGAAACAGTGTATTTGAGAGTTCGTATTTTGAAAGTTAGTTTTTATGGTCTGCCAAGCATTTTGGTTTTGTGAATTTTATTACTCTAAGAAAAAATAAAAAGAAGAATTTTCTTATTGCAAACTTCTCATCACATGATCATTATGTTCCGAAAAAGGTCCACCTAAACTCAAAGCTATTCAAGCCAGATCCAAAAGACATCTTTGTAAAGAATCTCTGATAAACTGGCGGATTGGCTAATCCAATGAGATTTGTTTTTCTCTCAATCTCAAACACGGCTATGGCGGCGATAAATGTTCAGAACAAAGTTAGCAACCTTTAGCAACCTTTCTAAATGAGCGGTAGAGATAAAAATGAGAAGCGGTAGAGACAAAAATGAGAAACTTGATACTGCACAAAAAGTTACCATAACTTGAACCTTTCATTTGCTGTAGAAGAGATGATAATACGCCACCTATATTATATGAATGGGTGCTAATTTATAGCTTATGCTTAGAATATTCAAGACACGGACAATGGATTTTCTTATTGACAACCTAAATCTAAAATAAGCTTAAGCATGCATGACAATGATTCTATCAAGCTAATGTAATGGTTTTTGTATATTAAACTAATGAATGGTGTAAGCTAGAGATGTCAACATGTAACCCTTGGGACAAAAATCAACTAATACATACTTATAAGACGTGATGAAAATGATTTTGCTTTCATTCACCAGAATCACCACGCACCATATATATTTTTCCGATAATACCACACAGATAAATGAGGTAATAACAATTAAATGAACCTGTTTTTGGTTCAAGATAATTTTACTTATTTAGATGAGTAGTTCTAGACAGACAACATAAAAAACAACACTAAAACAACCTCCTCATATAAGGTGGTCCGTGCAGTCCTTGAAATAGGAGGGGTCCAAAGATTTTCCTTGCAGCTTATCATAAAATTTCAGACATACGACGGGCTTCAGAAACATTCCGAGACCAAGCCGTTATCGTCCTATGGAAAGAATCACGTTAAACTGCCATTGAACCATAGGCAGTAGATTTCTTACATACAGTGACAACCGGAGTAAAATATACAAAATCAACGGGTAGGAAAAACCATGGACAGGCCTAAAAGAATGCAAAAAAAAATGATTTTTTTTAATGGTAAAGAAAAGGGTACTTTGTTCAAAAAAATTGATTAGAACTGCAATAAATAAATAAATATGCTTAGATATTAGGGTTGTGTAGACACGATCAGTGAGAAAAGGAAGATTACTTGTTGTTTCTCGGGATATATAGCACTGAGCACATGATACCAATAGCTTCTTTAACTTGTTTTGATCCATCAGATCTGCACAACAAAGAACTATTCACAAGATTTTGAACCAAGAGAAAGAAAATCACGAGATGTCTTCGAAAAGGGAACCAGCATCAACCGAATGTACTTTCTATGATATCTCCAGAAAACAACTGATTATCACGTGACAAAACCCTAGGACTCTTCCCTCTGCATGGATATTTAGAATGGAAAGTAACAGCGTGGATTTTGTGCACGTCTTCTGATTGATCTGCAAAATTACACAGCCACGGATCAAAAAAATAATTAATGTAAGAATGCAAAAAAAAAAATAAAAAAAAAGTGTACTAAAAAAAATCATGAATAATCAATGAATTTTTCTTTACGATAAAAAAAAACATGTTGGAAGAAAAAACCGACGAAACTAATGAGATTTTTTGGTTTTAATTGCACGTTTTATATATAGAGATGCCGAGCCGAGATAAAAGGAGTAATTTTGTAATCGCATGGGAAATTAAACCGAATAATTTGGAAGTAATGTTGTATTTGCCAAAAATAAAAAACTCCGGAAGATTATTTTGTTTATTTATACCCATAAATCTTTTTTGGAAAATATTTAGTAATTCATTATTAGGAAATATATCAAGATATGCTCTTGATTGGCTTAAAATATTTACGGTTTCGGATAGCTACATTTAGTTACTTGTTACAATGTTTTTTTTCCAAAAATATTTTGAGAATTTTTGTGCACACATCTTGGATCACATATAATTTTTATTATTTATAATTCTTTTATTTTTATGGAATGAACGATATTATAAGAAAACAAAAGTAAAACTTTATCTACGGAAATAATATCCATATCATTATTTTGATATCTTTAGATAAAATATGCAATATTTTGTTTTTTTGTCTCTGATAACGATTCTCTTTTTCTTTTTTTTCATTTACTTTTTCCACTACCCTAATTTTATTGTTTGGTGATTTTTGCTTAATTACAATGTCCTAAAACTTTCATCATGATTTTACACTTAATGATTTTGTATTATTTTTATTTGTACAGGATTAACAACCCTTTAATGTATGACATCCACAAATCAGGTATTTTTCTTTTAATCGATTTAAATTTAATCAATGGTCCAGCTATTTAATTTCAATTGAAAGTATAATTGCAACAATTAAATTGAAGTATTTTACTTTACCTGTAGTTTGGAGTTGTAATTAGGCGAGTTTTGTTATAAAAATTGTAAACGGACATTGGATTATTTTATTTTTTTAATTTTTATGATCGATTTAATTTTATGATGAAATCATGATGAATATTGTATATTTTAATTTTATTATGTTCCACAAGAATATTCCCTATATAAAATCGTTTTTTTTTGGAAATATCAAAATTGTCTTGTTTTTGTAATGTTTCCAAGATTATATAAGATTTAGTATTTTTAGGTAATTATATGTTAGAATGTGATTGGCCGAATGGGATATTGTGGGTCCCGAAGATTCTCTTCTATTTCTATTGGCTGAAATTATAAATGGTGGGGCCAAAATCAACCAAAAGCTCCGGTTAATGAGAGCGCTCGAAAAAACTCTATTTTTATATAGAGAATTAAATTTCACCTTTTTTTTTGAAGTAATTATTTTAACCTTTAATTTATCCAAACCCCTCAAGTTTTCTCATTTTTTCCAGTCATAATACAGTTGGTACACTCTTTCTTCTTCTCTTTTACTCTCAAAATTAATAAATCCTCATTAGTCTTCACTTGATATATATATATATACTTTTTTTTAATGAAATCTTCACTTGAATTCAGTTTTCATTAATAAGGTAAAAGAAAAAAAAACACTATGTTGTATATTTTATACTAATGTTATTTTCATAAATAATTGCCAAACCAATCTCGCTGATTTGCACTTTGGGCTTCTTGTCTTCAAAGATGTTTTTCACTGAATACTTTTAGTATACAAGCAACTATCATAGTTGTAACAATTTCCGTAACAGCTCAACCATGGAATACTGCCCTATATATCAATTTTTATATGGCTTCTCAATTTTTTTGATTTTTGTTCATACCTTGAAAGGAAATATAATATTAGCGAGAATATTGCAACCATAACAACCAATTACGAAAATTTCATTTTTTCACTTTTTTTTTTTTTT
>JAJJMB010017396.1:0-106095 GCA_023531105.1 Papaver atlanticum
AAATATGTTGAGAATATTTACTTTGAAAACTGTAAAATAAATATGTCCGGCACAACACATCACGGCAAAGCAAGCTCTCGAGCATAGCACAACACCGCACACCTTAATCATTGCACGTCACATAACACAGTTGACTCGCCTCTTAATGGGTTGTGCTGGGCAGTGCCGACCCGTTTTACACCTTTAAAAAATAGAACCCAAAGAGACTTTTGAGGTGGGTTTTCTGTTTTTAAACATCCACTGCATTCGTGGGTAATGGGTGCCTTCATATCGTTACTCTTCCTAAATCGTTTTATATATATCGTTTAGCCAACCACTCGATGGTCCTGGCCAACGGCCAACCACTTTATTTATAATGCTATTACAAATATCTCTGGAGACTGTTCAATTTTTTGGGAAAAAAATCATTGAGTCCTTTTTCGTCAGGGCCTACATCAGTTTAGTCCTTTTACAAATCACCTTTACCATTTGGTCCATATTTAATTAAAAATACAAAACAGACAATAATACCCTCATCTAACTGTTACCGCCATAAACATAAAACTACCTAAACACGTGTTAACCTTCTCCCTCTTTCATTTCAGTCTTTTTCTCTCTCTCTTTCAGAGAAAACAGCTTCGTCTTCTTTCATTTTAGAGAAAAAAAATGATTCGTCTTCTTCGTTTTCAGATCATCTTCGTCTTCTTACAAACCAGAAAACAACTCAAAATCACTTCAATATTCACAAAAGAAATCAAGTCAGTCTTCAAAATCAAAAATCAAAACCCCAAAAATCGAAAACCCTAGAAAAATTAACGAAATCAAAACCCTAAAATGGGGAGAATGAGGAAGAAAGCCATAGTAGAATCATCTTCAGACGAAGAAGTTGAAGAAGGAAACAACCAATTAATTGTATTTGAAGGAGTTAATCAAGTTCAGGAAGAACCTGTTTTAGGGAAGGGGTTGAAGAAATCTAAAGGAAAGAATCCAGTGAAAGGTACGAAATAACCTTATTTCAAAGTACTAGAAGTCTATTTTTGTAGTTTATTGTTCTTCTGAATGCATATTCATCATTATTTCTACTATCTGCATGTTAATTTCAGTTATATTCAGTTATATAGGTAAGGTATGTCTTCTCGGAGTTCATTTTGTTGAATGAAGTTTTAGATCTATTAGGTAGGCTATATCTTGTCGGAGTTCATTTTGTTGAATGAAGGTGTAGAATGAAGATGTATATCTGTTTGATGTTTGAAGCATAATAATTCCTTCTTTGATTGAGTTCATATTGTACAATGAAACATGTTTTTTCATTGATGTTTATTGCACTTCATTCTTGGAATGAAGTCTAGAAAAACTATAGAATCGGCTTGAGAGTTCACCCTGAATCGGCTTCATTTTGTAGAATGAACTTCAAACTGCTTGAGAGTTCACCCAGCAGATTGAACTTCAGTATTGGTCATTCTCAAGCCATTATCTATTAAAACTCCAGATCTATTGATTTTACAGTTCATAATAAGTCCTTCTTTGACTGAGTTCATTTTGTACAATGAAAGATGTTTTTTCTTTGATGTTTGTTGGACTTCATTCTTGGAATGAAGTCTAGAAAAACTATAGTATTGGCTTGAGAGTTCATTCTAGAATCGGCATCATTTTGTAGAATGAAGTCCATTGTGTTGGTTCTTCTTTGAAAGCCTCATTTTATTGAATGAACTTCAAACTGCTTGAAAGTTCACCCAGTAGAATGAACTGAAAAAATTGGTCCTTCTCAAGCCATACTGTATCTTCTTTTACCATCTAATATTAGGGAAAAGTAACGATTAATCTTTTTTTTTTTTTTTTTTTTAAAAATTGTTGATAAGAAGATAAAGTGTAGCTTTGCTGGAGTGATTAGTCTTGCTGGTAAGATTAAAGCACTAAAGAATGAGAACAAAGAAAGTCTTTGTATGGGAGTCCATTAGGGAATGTAGCAAAAGTATTTCTGGAAGAAAATACTGTTGCTACTGAATGGAATAAGAAAACACAAGATGTCCAAGTTGTCTGCAGTGCACACCGGTTCATTCCTGAAACAAATGATCATATGTTCATTTTCAAAGTGAAGGAAAAAACATATGTGATCCTCACCTGAAGAGTTGTCATTAATGTTATGAATACCATGTATCCCTGAAGGAGGAATAGAAGAATCTTTCTTGGACTCAAAAAACCTGACAGACTACACTTCTCGAAGGTTCTATACAACCTACAATTTTGTTCCACCAAAAAAGAAACCTTCTGATATAAAGAACACGGAATTGAAAGAGAAAATCGTTGAGTTGATTAGGAATAGAGGATCTATTGAAGATCTTTTAACCATGTTTGAACTCTTTGTCTTGTCTATTATTTTTGTTACTACTGGTGATGGAGGTTCCATCCACACCAAGTACCTAGCTTGCCTAGAGTCAATAGATAGAGTATCTTTGCCGCTTCTCATACACAAGCATTTGATGGAAAGCTTGATAAGAGGTTTATCTGAAGGACGTTACCTTTACTTGTTGGTGAGATGAAAAACTGTTCATAATTATGTTTCTTCATTTTGATGTTTGATGTTGAAATGAATTATTGTTGATAACTGACTAGTGTAATTCTTTCTTTTACAGCCTTGGTTTGCTGAGCATTCAAAGGAATTCAAACCCAAGTGGAATGTGCAAAAAATAATAGACTACCATCCAAGATTTACAAGGTGGAATATCAAGGCCATTTGCAAACACTTAGAGTTGAATGCTGATGATTTTGGAGAGGTAAAAAATCTATTTTTACATGGTACTATTATATTTATATTGTATTCATTTTCACATAATGAACTATGCTGCTTTAATATAAAACTGGGAGTTCATTCCACAAAATTAACTCTGACTATTAATGTCTGATTCCTCTGACGTTGTAGTTCATTCCTTGTAATGGCTACTTATAAGGAATGTTTAATAAGTATGCAATTGTGTATTCATTATGTGAAATGAACTCAAAAAAAATGTTGATAATATCTAATTATTTGAACTTTGTGTGTGCATCTATCACAAAAATTCTTGGAAGAATATACTGATGTTGAAAACAAGCTACTGCAAAAGCAAAAAGCCAAGAAAAAAGCTGAGTTGCTTGAAGAAGAATTCAATCAAATGACCGCTCAGATAGAAAGTTTGAAAGATACACATGCTCAAGAGATAGAGAAACTGAGAGTTAAATATACTTGAGAGATAAAAAAGTTGATAAGAAAGCATTCAGAGAAGATGCAAAATCTTTTGTAAAAGCAGCAAGAACTTGAGCAATCAATTGCAGAAGCAACAACTTCAAAGACACTTTTAGATAGAAAGATGGAATGCCTTGAATTACACTTGGCTTTAAAGCAAACTGAAGTTGATGCATTGCTAGCTACAGGAGGGAATGTGGCGAAATTCATGGCAGACCAAACATCAGAGTTCATGCGTACTCTTATCGTTGATGAGCATAAGAGTGCATTGTTGAATGATCAAATAAACATCATATTGGATCAACTAATGGATGAAGCCATGGAAGCTGGTTTTGGAAATGTGAATGAAGATGTTGGAATCCACGGTCTTGCTGATGATATGCAAGCTACTGGAGGAATTGCAATACAAGATGCTGCTGCGGATGTAGGAATGCAAGCAGTAGCAGATGCTGTAAATGAAGGTGCTGGTGGATCTGGTTCTGATCATCTCTTTCCCATCTTATCTGTTGAAAATCCTTCTATTGAACTCGATGCAAGTGATATTCAACAAAAGCTCCTTGATGACATGAATAAAGAAGAGCTTCCTTCAATACCAACAGACAGAACCCCAGTTCCTTTGAGTTTTGATCAATGTGTATCCTTAGGTAAGAAATTCCAAATATTTTTCTTCCTTATGTAATTTTTTTAGATTTAGAGGTTGGAGTTCATTCTGTGGAATGAACTCTGACTGTTAATCAAGATGCTGGAGTTCATTCTCATGGATACACATTGATCAAAACTCTGACTTTTAATGCAGAGGTTGGAGTTCATTCTCTTGGTTGAACTCTAGACACATTATAGATGTTAGGGTTCATTCGTAGGGGTGAACTCTGACTTTTAATACAGAGGTTGGAGTTCATTCTCATGGATGAACTATGAATACAGTATAGATGTTAGGGTTCATTCTGAGGGGTGAACTATGATTTTTGATTCACAAGACCGTTATTGAATTATTTTTGATTTATACTTCTTGAATTATTTTTAATAGCAAGTAACAAAGATGATATGTTCGTCAATGAAGATCATGCGAGTGTGCAGCTTATTGATGACAGGAATAAGAAGAATGAAGATTTGAATGATGATGAAGCTGACACCATCATAAAAACTACACTAAACGAAATTAATTGTAGTAGTCCTTGTTTCTCGATTGGGATGATACAGATTAAAGAAGTTGTTGAGCCAGCAAAAAACATTGAGACAGTATCAAAGATAGTTGCAGATTTGAATGAACATGGCCTTGGTTCTTCTTCCACTGATAACACTAAATCAACCAATTCAAGTTGTTGAAAGACATAGAATAACTACAAGGGGCAGAAAAGCAGCAAATGTGCTTGGAAAAGAATATATCAGTGGATCGGATTACAGTGAATCGAAACTGAAGTTCAAACTGAAAATTCCAAGGAAAGAACAACTAAATGAGGAGAAGCGACCTGAGAAGAAGAAAGGTTAGCAGAAGAAACCAGATGAGAAGATTCAAGTATTTTGAGGAAAGAAAGTTACTTCAAAGACTCCTCTTAAACCTGCTGACCAGGAGAAGAATGCTGAGCAGAAGAAGAGAAAGAATGTACCTGCTGCAATCAAGAAAGCATATCAAAAACCTGAAGCAAGCAAGAAGAGAAGAGCAAATGAACTCGAAAATCCTCTAGCAGAGAAGAGAGAGCAAGTAAAGCATATGAGAGCATACATGCCAATTGTTCCAGATATGGGGGACCTGAAAAAGTCTCCATACTTCTCAAAATTGAAAAGAGATCAAAAGAGAGTGTTGGGTACCTTCTACAAACACGCTGTGTAAAGGTAAAAAAAAACAGAAATGAACTTCTATTCATTTATGTTGAAGTTTTTTTTTATATGTTAATATTATAAATTTTTATTTATCCTCCTGCAGTCAAGCAGCTTGGCTTGTAGATGATGAAGCTAACAAAGCTCAGTTTGGTGTCCAAGGAGAACACATTAATGATCTAATGTTCAATAAAGATCTTGATGCCTTGATCCTTTTCTACTACTGCTACAAGAGGAAGTTTGCAGCACAAAGGGAGGGAGCAAAAATGGATAGCGAAGACATACAAAATCCACCAAGATAAATCCACTTTGGGATGATGACACCTACTGCATTTGTAAGTGCATACTTCCAGAAATTTAGTGGAAACTCTTCATTATAACTATTGATGATACATAGTGATCTAAAAGAAACAGTCGATTCATTTAGCAATATGAACTAAATTTTTCTGTTCATTAATATAGATAATGAACTAATAAAAAGACTATCAGTTCATTTAGAAACATGATTTAAACCAGTTAGTTCATTAACAATATGAACTAGTCTTACAAAACTATCATTCCATATTGTTATTCAGCAGTTCATTTTTATGAAAATTGATTTCCAAATTTATGAAACTATCATTCCGTATTGTTATTCAGCAGTTCATTCCATATTTACAAAACTGCTTTCTTGATGTTATTCTGTATTTGAAAATTTATATATCTCTTTGCAGACATTTGTTCATCAGAGGAAAGCCGATAATAGGGAAGGTGAGATTGATGACTTCATAGCAGATATGCCTAGCAAGACTCATAAAATAATCATTCCAATGAACCTTCCTGATGAAGGCAAATTAGAAGGTCCTATGGGTTTACATTGGCACATGCTTGTTTACGACATCTGTAACTATCAATGGGAGCATTACAACTCACTCAAAACAGGAGAAATAGGAGAAAGATGCTCAAAGGATGCAAGAAAAATGGCTGCCTACTGTAAACAACACATTAAGAAATGGATGGTGAAACATGATCTTCCTAGAATAACTGACTTAAACATTGAGAAATTACAGGTACCTGATCAGGGAGCACACCCAGATTGCCTTCTTTATACATGTTATTGGATAAAGCGACGTTGCAAGCCATTGCTCCTGAAATCTCAGCATCTGACTCCAAGAAATGAAATGATAAAAAAAATGCAGCAGTGGAGATACAAAATGGCGTACAAGCTTCTAATTGAAGAGAAAGATGGATTTAGTTGGGGTGAAACAACTAATGAGGCATATCTTAACAATGAAATGATCAAACAAGGTTACAAAGACCGAAATAATTAAACCTTAGCTTTTAATGTCATATATAATTTGATTTGTTTAACCTAAGAACTTTTCTTAAATGTCTTGTCTTCTCTTGTCTTGTCTTAAGTCTTATGGATACTTGTTTATTCAAGTAATAAAAACTTTTCTTAAATGTCTTATCTTGTCTTATCTTGTCTTGTCTTGTCTTACTGTCTTATGGATACCTGTTCATTCCAGTAATGAAACTTTTCTTATATTGATTGTGTTGTCTTACTGTCTTATGGAAACCTATTCATTCCAGTAATGAAGTTCATTCCAGAAATGAAGTAGGCTCATTCCAGTACTTCTAAGGAAAAAATGGACTTCAATCCAAAAATGAAATCTGTTGAATAACGTTTAGAATATGAAATGGACTTCTTATCGATACATGTTCATTCCAGTAATGAAGTTCACTCCATAAAATGAAGTGGGTTCATTACAGTACCCATAGGAAAAAATGAAGTTCATTCCAAAAAATGAAGTTCATTCAACAAAATGAGCTGATATAATAGCAGTGCATTCTTAACAATGAAGAACATATAACATTTCAAGAAATAGCAAATCTACAAAAAAAAAAGGGAATTCATTCCATAAAATGAAGTTCACTCCAGAAAATAAAGTCAATTCAGACAAAATAAGTGCATATCCTAGAACAAAAAAAACTAAAAAACACCAGTTCATTTCAAAACTAACACCAGAAAAATAATAAAAATTCAAGCATACTACTCCAGCATTAATATATGACAAGTATCTTTGTTGTGATTCCCAATCTTGTCTCAATTTGAGAACTTCGTAGGCCTCCTCTCCTTCTCATAAGCACCGCGAATACGCTTCTTTGGTGGTCTTCCTGGAGGTGGCCTTGGAATACCAGGAAGAACTCTGTCTTCAGGGTCATAAACTTTCAGACTATTAAAGTTTGGAATGGGTCGAATTGTAGGAACATAGGAATTGCGAAAATGATTTGAACCAACGCAAGGCTCAATATACATCAACATCTCAGCACCCTTGGCAGTGATAGCAGCAGTGGCATGAGCACAAGGGAACCCAAAATACTCTCCATCTCTGGCAAGTACATGTCATCTGCATAAGATCAACAACATGATAGCTGGGAGAGTGCACCTCATAGATATCGTTACCTGACTCGGTAACATTCCATGGACGACCAATATCGACATGTTCCTTGAGTATAGCTTTGTAGATGAGAGTCAAATTATCTAGATAAGTTCTACCAAGCTCGCGCCTTTCTGAACTAATCCTCATAATCTTTATCCTGAGCTCATCAACAAGAGCAACTGGAGGCAAATTCATTTCACGATGAATCCAGTTATTGAAAGATTCTGCAAAACTTGATAAGTGTGTACCATACCTACATCCTTCGAAGAAAGCATTTGCCCAGTGCTTCGGATTGATATGTCTGAGGTACTTGGCAACCCAACCACATCCAATAATACACATCTCATTCAAAGAAGAATCATATTTAGCAACGCTGTAACTATATGCAGCTTTATGGAATAAATCCAGTACTTGTTTATACTTCTCATGTCCTTTCTTGATATGTAGGTTATTCTTTAAATGATAAAAACAGTAACTATTATGCGAGTTAGGAAAAAACTAAGGAATACTTTGCTTCAGCCCTTCATGACGATCAGTGATAAAGGTAATCGGACGAGAGTTGACACAATACTGCAAGTTTTCCATGAACCACTCCCAAACTTCAATGTCTTCTGAAGGAGCTAAAGCAAACGCGAAAGGAAAAAAACCTACAGAATGAAAAGAGCTAAAAACTGTCATTTCATTGAGAAAACAGTTAGTTATCCAGACTTCATTCCAAAAATGAAGTTCAGATCTGTAATTCCCAAAATCAACTCACACCGAATCAATCTTCAAAAGCCTCGAATCAATCTTCAAAAAGCCTCAAATGAATCTTCAGAAAGCCTTGAATCAATCTTCAAAAGTAAAATCAACTCAGAAAAAATAGAATAAGATCTGTAATTCCAAATCAAACTCCGTAATCAAATTAACTCGTAATCAAGTCAGTCTTCATAACCAAATTAATTTTCTATAAATCGAATCAATCTTCGTAAACCATAGGATTAAATTTTTGCAGCAAAAAAAAAAAGACTAACCGGAGTAGGAGAGAGAAAATAAAAGTGGAACTGAAATTGAATCTCATTCTTTTTTGCTTATATACGTCAGGGAAAGGACCAAATAAGGAAATTTAGGACCAAACCTGAAATTTAGCATGTGCAGGGATATTTTAGTAACAAAAAAAGAATATTTTGTGTGAGTGGACAAAACACTAAGACCAAACTATAATTTTTAGGACCAAACTATAATATATTTTTCTAAAAGGGACCAAACAGACATTTGACTGAGTTAACTGGACTAGACTCTCTCTAATATATTATTTCTAGGACTAAATGGTATTTCCTATTAATTTTTTCCCTTGTTGATTTCAGATCCCTGATGTATTATGGAATTTCATGAGTAGCAAAGAAGATGATTTTTTATCATAAAAAAACAACTTATTGAGCAAACAATCTCTCTAGAAGGGAAACTAATATACTCATAATGGGCTAGATCCCGCGGTGTGTTCCACAAGAGAGAGTGGGATGATCCCCTCTCTGACCCAGTAGTTTTGCAGAAGCGGGTTAAGGATGGGGACCACCCCAATATCTCTTACGGGACAGACCGTGTGATGACAGCCCGCAGTCAATTTATACTTTCCGCTTTAGAAGTAAAAAGAAGAAACAATTTCTCTGTTCATAGTGTGATTGTTTACCTTAAAAAATTAAAAGAAATATGTATAGACTCCAACACTTCATCTGATCTGGTAATATCAACTCCCTTATTTTATGACTGTTTACCTTAAAAAATCAGTTGTTGGGTGCATTTTCTGATCTGGTTGAAGTGTGACTATTTTTATATTGTTTTGTTTTCGGTTAAGGAGAGTATCAGGGACATTCATTTTTAGTTCTCTTCTGTTATAACTTATCTTAGGGATTCTCTTATTTTAGTTATATCTACTTGTGTATCTATCTATAAATTCTCAGGTGTTAGTTTGTTCTAGCTTTCAACACAACACAATCAATTATTACATTATCTTTTATGGTATCAGATAACTTGGTTCCTTCATTATCTTAAGCCTTCATTATATCCGCCACTAATCTTCAATGGCAATATCAGAATCAGAAATAACCAATACTAATACCAATTACAAATACAACTTTCCTTCATCAATCCCGTTTTCTAACATTTTTAACTGTGTTGTTGATCAACTAGAATGATTCAAACTATTTAGTATATATGGAAGTTTATAATGTAATCCATTCTTATAAGTTTAGATATGTATTGATTTACAAATGGATCTCTTGAAATTTCAATACCATTGGTGATCTCTCATTTTCTCTTCATTGGTCTTTATTTTCCAAATCTATCAAAAAATTTTTTTTTTTTTAATCTATCAAAATTGAAAACAAACCAAATAATAAATATAAATAAGAGAGATTGTATTCCGATGAAGCAGCTGAAAAATCTACCACACAACCAAAAGAACTCCGATCCTGTTTTATTTATAATCTAACATAACCGATATATTTGGTGTTCCCGAAAGTATAAAGGTCTTGTATAAAGTAGTACAAGAACGGATCTATCAAACTGAACCCTACTGTACCCGATGAATCATGGGTTTTAAAACCAAACCCGCCCGTTGTAGGTGGTATGTGAGGGTAAAATACCCAATCTCCATGTGTTGACATCTCAAGAGATGATCTCATGATAAGATAATAGAGAGGATGTACTGAATCATATGTTAAAAAGCTGATTACATCTGAATCGAGGTATCTGCTACACAACCGCATGGGAGACGCATGTATGGAGTAGTCAAATCATTCAGACGGTCAAGTCTGAAAGACAAACATTGCATTTAATGAAGGGTCAGAAGGGATGCGATACAGCTTTGGACGAAATTACATCGTATCGGAAACTCGGATGAAGGACGATCTATAATATACCCGAAGAAGGTGCAGTATAGTGGTGGACAAGGTGAGACAACTCGGGAAGAGAGTCAAGCAAGACACCACAAAGAAGAATAATGGAATCTTCCAATGATAAGATGTACGAAAACGTCACCAGCTCAGCGATATCGGGTCACATCTTTATAAGTCCTGTCTACCTATAAGTACCAGTCCATGTAGAAGGAAATGGGCATGTTATGTAATCTTAGATGATCTTTCTACAGAGAATTATAAAGATAGGTTTAAAGAAGGTAAGAGTGAAAAGTATAAGTGATATTTGTAATTCATTCAAAGGTAAGACCTTAATAAATAAAGAGAAAGTTTCTTTCCCGTGGATGAAGGTCTACAAGGTTGAACCATATTATATGCTTGTGTTCATCTTTACTTTCATGTTCTTTACATCTTGTTTATCTTTGAAACTTGTATGTTAGTAAATTCATAGTCGTTTGATTTACTTGGGTGTAGTCATCAGAAAAAATGCAACCACACTTTGGCGCTAGAAACAGGAAGGTATGAAGATTTATCTACCTCCCTTGAAAAGTTTCCAAATCTTTTTTCAAAAAATCTCTTAAAATAAGTCATTTTGTTTCATCGCTTTATAGGCCTCACTGAGACTTAATTAGTTGATCTCAAACCTATCCAGATCTATGCAATCGCAGGGTCCTGTAAATTCTCAAAAGCATAAGATCTATAGCTTTATCTCTAAAAATTTTATTATCCATGTCTCCTATAGTTAGTCCATCAATTTCCTAAAGATACTCAGGAAAAAGAAAGGTTAGAACATCGTAGAGGTTGTAAAACTTTTTGCAAAGGTTTAAAAAACCTCTTCCATGAATGAATTCAGGATAAATCTAAGCTAGTAGGCTCCGCAGGAAGAAAATAAACTACGAAAGTTGAAAAAAAAGCTTATAAGAAGGATGATTTTCCATGTTCTTCATCTTTCAAACTCTAAGTAGCCCAAAATCTTCTTCTTCGGAACTTAGATCTAAGCAGGGGGATAGGTTAATGAGTACATAATCATTCATTAAACATAAGTTTGTCTAAATCAAGAGTTTAAGGCGTTGAGAAATATTTCCTAATTTGAGAAAACGTACTCAATCGTCGTAACTTGGCTTTTTACCCATTAAAGGTATGACGTGCAGAAGGAGGTAGTTTACTCGAAAAAAGAGAAGAGCAAAACACCTTTTTCTGTCGCCAAAATTTTATCCAAGTGTGGAATGTTTTAACATCATCACATATCACCAAAATTTGCTGACGGGTCTTCCTGCACTAAAATTGCACCATCTGAACTATGACTTAGTAATTGCACATGACCTGCAAACTTAGGGTCCCCCTTTTTTGAAGGAAATGAGAAGTTAAGTATTATTTCATATGTCGCAGGTAAGGCAATGGTGACGAGACGGTCTGCTCGTACGAGCCAAGGAGAAACTGGTGGAGCTTTACCCGAAGGACTTGACGCGATGGATCTATGAGAGGCTCTACACAATGGTGTGCTCCCAGGAGAGGGACAGCCCGATAACCAATATCGGGAAGGGTTGACAGACAACTCTGATTCGGATGAGGGAGACCATACCTTTTAAGGACAGGATGATGTTCATTTGGTTCAGCTAAGAGGGCTACCAAACCAGGTGGAAAACATCATGGATAAAAAGGATGATTCCTCTAGCCTCGATAATAATACTTCTTCCCTTGCATCTATAATTAAAGCACAAAAAGTGCAAGAAGAATGAATGAGAAAGTTAGAATTGCGTAACAAAAGGTTAGAGAAGAAGAATAGGAGATTGAGACATTTGGCAAAGAGAAAGGATCTGCACACCATCCCGAAGGAGATCCCTGAGGAGGAAAACCCTCTAGAAAATTTGCAAGACGGTGAACGTATCGACATACTAGATACCTCGAATGAGGCAACGGAGGACATATTTCCCCAAGGGAGTAAGTCAGTCCGAGATATGAATGATGTTCACTCAGAAGGTTCGTCCAATATCGATCTAAGATACAGGCGAGGAGACAAGGCAAAGAAGGATGAGTTTAAAACTAATAATTCATTCGAGAATCCAAGGCGAGGAGAGACTTCAAAAGAGAAGTCGACACGTACCAAATATGTATCGCATGAAGAGCAAACTGATGAGGACTCAGGACGATCAAGATATTGTCATGGAGAAGATTCCCTCTTGCCCGAGAGAGAATCAAGGCAAAAAATGAAGGTCCCAAGGAGACATATCGATGACCAACTGCAGGTGAGACTATGCTAACTCGAAGAGATGTACAAAGAAGCTACCGGGAGGCAAGGAGGCCAAAAATTGGCAGAAGTGATACAGGAGGCAAGACAGTCTCCCCTAGCAGAGACCCTGCTAGCCAAGCTATTTCCAAGGAAGTACTCTCTCCCGACCTTTACAACTCCCTTCAATGGGACAGGCGATGCGATTGAACATCTCCAATCTTATCATATGACGTTAACAAAATGGAGCCAATACGACATTGGTGTGGGTAAATTCTTTCCATCTAGTCTGAAGGACGACGCCTTGATGTGGTTTAACAACCTACCGAGAGAATCGGTCAAGTCAATTGCACATTTATCTGAACTATTCTTAGAAGCTTACATGCATAATAGCCGAGTTAAGCCGGGAATTGGCATGTTGTTCCAACTATCCATAGGACCTAATGAGTCGCTCTGATCTCTTGTAACTCGCTGGAGAAAGCTATGCGCAGAGATCAGAAGGGACCCTGAGGCATATGCGATCTTAGGAATGTATGAGATTATGCCACCATGTCTAAGGAAATTAAGGGAAATCCAGGAGGGCTACATATCCCTCGAAGAACTCCAAGATGGGACGTGCAATAAGCTGGTCAGAGGAAATAGTAGAGGATAAAATGTGGTATAGCCAAAAAAAAACCAAGGTGTAATATCGAGGAGCTGAGCGACCTCATAATGAATCCACATCATTCGACAAACACATAAGTGGGGGATGAAAAAGGCGAGACTAGGCCCAACAGAAGAAGTCTATCTTGTCAGATAATGGAGCACAACTCTGAGGGAAAAATATTGATCTTCTCTTTGATTTCTTCAAGATAAGAAATGATAAGTCTACACCCATCTACCCCGAAAGCAATGGCCAAGATGAAGCCACTAATAAGACTATTTCTAACATGTTGAAAAATAAGTTAGATGGACATGGGGCTGCTGGTGCGAACAACTGCATAATGTTCTCTGGGCTTATCGTACTACCAGAAGAGAGGCCACAGGGATGACAACCATCGCATTGATATATGGTACTGAAGCAATATACCCACTGAAGCGAAGATACCTACGACTAAAACCGAAGCTTGGGAAAATAACCTAACCTAGGACATGATACTCACTAAGCTTGACGATCTCGAGGAAAACCGAAAGATAGCTATTACAAGAATAGAAAATTACCATCAAAGGTTAGCTCGGGAATACAACAAACGTGTTCACAAAAGACAATTCAACCCAGGAAATCAAGTCTTATGTGAGATTCCACCATATCAGCGTGAATCTGGAAAATTTTCAGCCATATGGAAAGAACCACTTACCATCGTCGCTAAGGAATGCAACGGAGCATAAAGATTGCTCAAATATTAAGTACCTAAAGCAATACAATGCTTAGAAGACCTATCGCATAGAAGGTTAGAATATGAAAATAGGGTCTAAAATCCCTACTTGTAAAAGGTCATGAAACCTTACTTGAAGGTAAGAAGGGCTTATAAACCCTCTTTTGCGAATAATAAAATCCCCATTTTTCTTATCTTCAATTCCTTATTGTTTTTCTTTTTTCATTTGTCTTATTTATTGTATGATTTTTGTTTTAATATTTCATTGCATATGCATATAGATTAAAAGTTTCGCGGAAACATCATATAAAAATCCCATCAAGAATATGGCATCGTGCTAGCCACACCTTCCATTCTACAAAGAATGATGCGGGAAAATACCTAAGCTTCCTGAGACGGAAATAGACATAGGGCAATGCCATCTGACCTAATGAAGTGAGATGATGCGAGAAATACCTAAGCTACCTGAGACAAAAATAGACCTAAGGTAATGCCATCACGATCCCATATCGGATTATGTCTTAACATACAAGAGATACCCGGAACTGATGTACTTTTCTTTGGCTAAGAAAAGAATCAATCGACAGAGATATCGCCCTAAAAACTTTGGTCATGCAAAACTACTCAAACACCTGAGCACATAACCAAGGGGAAAGTGTAACCTAAATAGGACACTATTAAAATCAAATACCCAAGAAAGCAAACAACAAAGATGAGAAGGAAGATTCCATTTACTCTAGATTCAGCACTACAAGAGATGACCTATCCAAAATAGGAACTGATCACTCCTCGGCCTTGTCACCCATGATTGAACTAGCAGAATAAACGAAAATTATCCTCAGAATCACAAGTAAGATATGATGGAATAAACATTTCATCCTATAATTAAATCCATAAAAAGACATCAAAAATCAATAGTCGCCTCTCACAGATGAGGACTTTACCACAAAATGGTTAACAAAATAATACCTCGAAAGAGTTGAGGACGGGATTAGTACCTTGGTCAAAAAGACCAACCTTTAAACATTGTCGCGCATGAAGCACGAGGACTTATCAACATACCCACCATTAAATATTTCCTCGCAAGTAGCACGAGGACTTACAACACAACCCAACTTTAAACATTTCATAGGAACAACACAAGGACTTACCAACCTACATAAACGATCCAAAGACATGGTAACAACTACCTAAGAAGGGCTCAGACAAACTCAAGCTTATTTAGGATGCTGCTGATTATCTTCCTCGGATGGACCAATACCAGGAACAAAATGTTCATTGTTGGGTTCCATAGACTCAGTAGGAATGCTAGTATTCGACGTGCCTTGAGCAATAACCCTTTGACGTTCACGAAGAAAAACATACTTACAAGCATTAGACATCTTCACCGCATATTCGGTGTGAAGATCACTCATCATCTTCCTCCATTCAGCATGCTCATCCTCCAATTACATCTTGAAGCGATCATCCATACCATTGAGTTCATCGTCCAAACTTTGCTTATCTCCAATGGCATCATTCAATTTCATTTCCAACTCTGCATTTCGCTTACGAGCCTGTGCGAGATAGAACAACAAAGTTAATATGTCAAAATATTTTAAGGAACCAAATTTATAATAATCAAGAGTTGCTAATAGCAACCTTCATGTTCAGGCAAGACATAAGCTAGGTTTTTTTCCAATTGGGCCTTTTCATTATCTAAAGCAATGATATGTGCCTTAGTCGAAGTAATGGAACCATTGCCAGAGTGCACGATAGAAAATTCCTATTACACTCCTTCTAAAGATTCACATATGCTCGCTTAAGACATTGGAGTTATTCTCTGTCATCTTCTGCCTGTGATAGCCGGGGAAGATTGTCGGACTGGCATTCAAGGATCTCGTTCTTCTGAGCTCGGAGCAGCTTGATCTCATCCAAGCGATTAACAGTTACTTGCTTAATTTCCTCTACCCTCCCACGAAGTTCTATAATGCGTTCACGATGAACATCCACGTATGTGTTGAGCTGAGCAATCTCATTCTCCAAAGAGTCAATCTTATATTGACGAGAGTTTACATCGAGCTTCAAATTGCAAAGTTCTCTAGCATGCTTATGACCGTTAATATTTATACTCTCCCCCAAACGACGCACAGTGACTACCAATAGGGACTAGTTCAGAATTATAGATCCTAACATCCTACCAGAAAAATGCACAAACAGAAGGATAGATACCTTCCAATTCTTTCTTATCCTGGCGTAGCAACAAAGATTCCTGATTGACAGTCTCTAGCACGAGCAACAATTGTTGGACTACGTTCTCCAAATCCATGGCTCGCCTCCTAGCAACTAGAGTCTCGGACAACATGTTGATCCTTTAGTTGTTGCTCTAGTACATCGTACAAAAATACCAATAAGACTGGGACAATTACAAACACGATGTAAAACAATTAAGACGAGATAACATAACGAGATGACAAGCCTTTGCTGAGAAGCTTTATCCAGAGTAGTTAAGACTGGAGCATGTTCTTTCTCCCTCAGCTTGGAATACTCCTCGAAGAATAACATGGCGGCAGCATTGGTGCTATCACCAAAAATGGTGAACGACGGCACAGAAGGAACAACAACATAATTTGGAAAACCACCATCAAAATAACTAGGCACTCCACTGCCTCCAGTAACAACACCACCCACATCCTGACCACCAACACTAACAATTCGAGCACCTCCATCAGACAGATCACCCTTATCAGCGATATTACTCACCTGGGCATCCCCATGTCCGACATGGAACCAGTGCCATCGGGTTAAGAGAGAAAAGACTGATGCAACAACGCATTATCCAGATCCTGAAAAAACCATTCATGAAGATCAATCATATTATTATCACCAAAAATAACACACATATCAATATCCAAAGCATGTTCGGGTACATCCACAGGAGCATTTGATGGGCTGGAACCATCATCAGACCTCCCTCGCAGCAAACAAATGGAATCCGATTTTAAGCTATAAAACAGGGGAAAGGAATATATACGTTAAAACAATAAAGACAACATTTTCTACCTTAGCATCCTCAGCATCTCGAATAGTCCTCACACGACGTTTACGACCAGAAAGAGCAAACCACTTAAGTTCCCATGGCCTATAGGGCGGAAGATGACTATGCATATCTGGGAAGCCAAGAAAGAATACCACCCACATTGTCCCATCCATAAATGTAGGGAACCACGACCATAAGAGGAACTAAAAACCACTTCGGATCGTTCGCCTTGCAGAGAGTATAATTACTGGCATGGGGAGCATCTGAATCAGAGAGGAGCAGAGGACCCCTCAAAGCACAACGATATGGTGAGATTCCCACTCTAAAACCATCAAATTTCTCAAGCTGCTGACACCAGTAGTTATCCACAAAGTCCTCGACAGTATAGAGAACCTGCTGAGAAGGAATAAATTCATTCTTATCATGATGGTAACCTTCCCCTGAATTCGACGAGCATATTCTCGTACGATCCGATAGAAATTACTATTGGGCTGAAATATGCCTTACTGAGGATTAATACGGTAAAGCACCTCGTACTGAAATGAGTCAAAGGGACAATACAGAGGATAAAGAAGTCCATCCTCTAGCTGAACCTCAGTCACAATGATATCATTCGGACTGCATAGCTGCTCGGCGATGTCTTTGGTCAAAACTCCGACCGGATTCTTCGGACTAGCAAAAGAAACTTGGAACTTTTGGAGACGATACTTAACCTTCAAATTCTCCAAATAAGCTGCATTAGACATCTAGGAAGGAAGATTGGTACCAGAAGGAGTTGTGACTGGTCTTTTATTAGCACTGTGAAAAGCAAAAAAAACAAAAGCAAGTAGATATCAAAAACATGAACTGATAACCATCGTAAACGGAGAAAAAAGACTATCCAAAGATGATGGTGGAAAAACTACTAAAGAAAAAAGTTCCAGTGTGATAATGATGAACTGATGGAACAGAAATAACGGCAATGCCATTAATATACCAAACAACCTTAAAAAAAAAGGAAAGAAGATAGAAATAACTCTTACCGTCTTCGAGATGGAGAATTTCTGTCAGACATATTGGAGACCTTAATAAGATACTAGAAGTTAAAGAAGAATAGGAAAAGAAAGAGAAGAAAGGGAACAAAAAAAGTTCTGAACTCTTTGCAAAAGGAAAATAAAAGCATTATTCCTTCCCAATAAGGTCTTATATGGAGCCTTAGGACAATCAACAGACACCCCAAGTCCACCGGGTAAAAAGTGCATTAAAAGCGAAGACGTGGAAAAAATCTTATGACGTGGCGAATAAGGTGGGACGGTTACAAGTTTTCTTCCCATCAGGCCCTCGAGGAGATGAGAAAAAAATGAGCAAATTGGGAGGGTAAAATACCCAATCGCCACGTGTTGACATCTCATAGGATGATCTCATGATAAGATAACAGAGAGGATGTACCAAATCAAATGTTAAAAAGGTGATTACATCTGAATTGAGGTATCAGCTACAAAACCGCATGGGAGACGCGTATATGGAATAGTCAAATCATTCAGAAGGTCAAGTCTGAAAGAGAAACAATACATTTAATGAAGGGTCAGAAGGGATGCGATATAGCTGTTGATGAAATTACATTGTATCGGAAAATCGGATGAAGGACGATCTACAATATACCCGAAGAAGGGGCAGTACGATGGTGGACAAGGCGAGACAACTCGAGAGGAGAGTCAAGAAAGACACCACAAAGGAGAACGATGATAGGATCGTTCGAGTAATGATAAGATATACGAAAGTGTCACCAGCTATGCTATATCGGGTCACACCTTCATAAGTCCTTCTGTCTACAAAGCTGAACCATGTTATATGCTTGTGTTTATCTTTACTTTCATGTTCTTTATATCTTATTTTTCTTTGAATCTTGTATGTTAGTAGCTTCATAGTCATTAGATTTACTTGGGTGTAGTAATCAGAAAAGATGCAACTACATGGTATATGGTTTTGAATCTAAAAACCCAATATAGATGGTTCGGTTCTTAGTTGATGCTAAAACCAACCGAACCCGTATGTAAAAACTTGTTTAACTTATTTTTACTAGAAGTATTGTTGTTGGTATCGAACTTCGAAGACTAATTATTGTGGTTTTCCTTATTTAAGTAATAAGAACTTAAAGAAGAATGTTTAAACTCTAAAACACGTATATGAATATATGAATGATCATTGAATATATATGGCATGTACATATTACAGGTGAAAACCTGAGAGGAAATGCTGAAATATTGACATTACATGTGAACCGGGTTAATACGAATTTAAACTCGAAACTGACCGACCCATAATGAGGCGGGTTTAAAAGGTCAGGTATTTTTGGTTTTAAATTATAAAAGAAGGTACTAGCGGGTTAGTTGATGGTTTTAAGTGAAACCCAGACCGACCAGCTCGTGTTTAGAATCAAAAATAAAACCCAGAAAATAAGAGCGTTGGGTTTTTGGTTTTTAAACATCCATCCCATTAGTGGGTGATGGTTACCTTCCTTATAGCCAACCAGTCAATGCCCCTTGCCAAACTGTTTAATCTTTACATGTACTCAATGGGACTTTCCAACCACTTCATTTCTAATGTTATTACGAATATCTCTAGAGTGTTAATTTTTTCCCTCTTTGATTTCGGATACTTGATGCATTATGGAATTTCATGAGTAGCTAAGAAGATGATTTTTATCAAAAATAAAATAAAAAACAACAAAAAAGAAAAAGGATGAAATTTTGAGCAAACAATCTCGTTGTGGCTAAAAAAGAAGAAGAAATTTCAGCAGTCGTTACTGAATACGTAACTTTGATCATGCAAATGTGGCGTGACAAAAGAAGTGGTTAAAGTGAATCAGATGTAGAAAGAAGATGTTGGTAAGAGTGATAAAGATCACCATTCTGAGGGTGCTTAACAAGTTTAATCCATACTTCCTGGAAGGTAATCAAGTGCCTAAAAGATCACCACATGGTCCAATCTCGTAGGATTTTCAAAATGGCGGGCTTGTTTCCTCACTCGAAGGAAATGGATCTTCATATGCCGGTTCTCCAAGTAGTATGGAACAACACAATTCCAATCTAGACGTTAACAGCAACGTCAAGAGAAGAAAAGGAAGAGGTCAGAAAGCTGAAAAAGCATCCAGAGGCGCACCCTAACAAGCATTATTAAACGGAGGTTCAAACGAGTTCAACTATACTGAGAACAAGGAATTCGAGATGAAGATGGAAGCAGATAGAACCAGGGACCGTGGCATTACTATAAAGCAACTTCGAAAAAGTCGTCTTTCGAGAGAACAATACTACTGGGATTGATAAACGCATTTATATGTCTAATTTGATATAAATTTTCTATGTTGTTATTAATCATTTTTGTACTTATTTTTGATATTTATGTCTTTGTAAGTATTTTTGGAGAAATAAGCAGTTGAGAATAAATTTTCCTTTAAAAGTGGCATTCAAACCTCCATAGAGAAGTACTAAAGGAACCGCAACTTTTTCTAAGGAACCTCCGAAATGTGTTAAAAATTGCCTAGAAGAAGTGTTAAAGGCACCCAAGGAATTTGCTAAAGGCACCCTCAAAACGGATAAGGGGCGCCCAGTTACTTTTGAGACCCCAGCAGTTGGATAAGGGGTAACCATCTTCAACAATTTGAATTTGGAGGGAAAATTTGGTTTTTAATGGCTCCAGAATTAGGGCTCGTGATTTGAAGGGGTTGTGAAGAGACTAAATGTATGAAATCAAATTGGTTTGTTCCTAGAGACTAAACTGGGATGGTAATGGTTTTCGTATTGACGATAATTGGATGGATAATCGAGAAAAGATGAATCAGAGCTTGCTGATTTTGGCGGGAAACTGGTTATGCAGAAGAACAAAATTAGGGTTTGGATTTTAATGGTTTTTGGGTGAGACTAAATCACTGGAATTGATAGGGATGATTTGATTCAGCATAACATGAATGAAATGGTTATGGGAATCATTTCAAATTGGATAGATTATCTAGATGAAGCAAACCAGTGACGGGAAGATATTTTCAAAACCCCATATTTGCTGAGTTGAATTTGGAAGAAATTCAGTAAGATTCAATCCTGGATTTAAGGTAATTTGGGCATAATGATGTACTTGAAGTTTTCATAAAACATTGAAGTACCGAGTTTTTCACGGGATGTTATGAATTTCTGTGAGTTTGGGACGTGCAACGCAGGAGTTTGGATGACTTTGGACACTATAAGGAACGTGGAGTAAATAAATATGGAGAGTTCAACACTGGCAAAAAGGTGAAGAGGATAAAGCAGGAAATAATATCTCGGAAATAGCAGAGAAGTTATTGCAGAATTTGGTGATGTTATTAAAGAGATCTTGGGGTCTATCGAGTATATAAAGATTGGTGGGAGCATAGAGAAGGGAAAGAGACTTACGAAGAAAACAGAGAGCTAGGAATCGAGAAATCATGAGTTACAGGAATACACTTTTCTGCTGCTGAACAAAAGGTGGATCAAGTCAGTCGCTAAGTCTATTGTTTAATAAGCGACGGAATATTCCATTTCTTTTGAAAAATACCTTCAGCCACTTCCATTTAGTAGCCGAACTGCTTAGCAGCAAGCTGTTTCGTCGTTGAATACCTTTAGCGACTAAAAATAGTTGTAAGCATAATTATACTTTTTGATTACAATGATTAATAAAGTTTTCTCCATTTTTCAATTCATGAGTAGCTAAGAATATTTTCTAGGTTTTTGGAAGAACCTATTTTTCTATGATTAATTTTTAATAATTTTTTTCTTTGCCATATTTACTCTTTTTTGTGACTTTAATGTCTAAAAATATTTTTTATATATGTGCTTCATAATAATTGTTTTGAGTAGTTTCAAGATACCGATATTTTATAAGCAAAGGAAGATTAGGCTTAAGATTACGAAAAGAGTCGTAAAAAAAGAGTTTATAATATTACATCCTCCAAAACATTAGATTGGGTTCGAAATTGCTTTGAGTAAATTAGGAGCATTGTGTCAAACTTATTGTTATTGAGTTTACGAAGTAGTGGAATCCAAGACATTAGACCTATCTCTGTTCATCTTGTTACCATATTTTATTTATATTTTCTTTATTTTTAATATTTTAATTGATTAAGTCTTAAAACCAAACCTTTAAAAATAGTCCGAGAATCGAATCCATACTTACCACAATTAAAACTGCATAAGTTTTTGGCGCCGCATTAGGTTAGGTTTTAGATTTTACTTTTGTAAATATTTTCTTGTTTATTTATTTATATTTTTATATTTTCTATTTTATTTTATTAGATTTTATTCTTTGGGTATATTTTATTTCTGGTGTGCAAGATATTTGGGATTTAAATTGAAAATAAAATTTGCGCCCCAAACAAGTAAGTATTTTTTTTTATTTTTTTTTGTAAATATTTATTTTAGGAAATGTTTTGATTCTTTTGATTTTATTCTCTTTGTACATATTTAGTTTAGGATTATTTTTAATTTTGTAAATATTTTATTTCATATATTATTTTATTTATTTAATAAAAATAAAATACACGTACACACACCAATTGCATCTTCCGACACTGATTTTAGGAAAACTCTTGGAAAAGTATCGCCGAATCTATTGGGTGTTATCAGTCGAAATTCCACAGGCCTTAGCCTTGTAGCGTTGACCAGTTGTTGATTGTAGGTATATATATAATTGTTAAAGGTAACCCAGCATTTGCATGTGCATAAAATATGTCGAACTGGTTTTATAAAAACCAATAAAATGAATATCGACCTGAATTTCCAATTGGAAATTATACGTACCATGACTATAGTGTGGATAGTACTTGGGACCACTACCGACCTTCTGAAGGTTATGGATCATACCACAGTGATCCCATTTACTATTTACACATCCACAAGTCATACGAAGGGGAAAACTAGAAAAATTATAATGAAAAAAATGAGAGATATCCATCTTTAGAGGATTTAATCAAACAGTTGCAACCAGTTTCTGATTAATACAAAACTCTTTCCTTAGAAGATGCACTTAAACAATTTCAACAGTTGATTTGTATATCATCTGAAAATTCACGTAGTGATGAATTCACAAGTCTTTCTTTAGAGGAATCACTTAAGAAGTTCAAAAAAACTACGCGTGAATCTGTGCGTGAATCTCGAATAATCTTGGATAGACAGTGCGAGACTCTTAATAAGTATGAGGACCAAAATGTACCTAAGGCTATTGCTCATAATGAACTTGAATTCCAAAATAGTATTTGCAATCTTACCCTTGATAATACATATAATCATTCACCTAATTTAGGAAATGGGGTTAGATCTGAGAACACTGCATGTTTAGATAAGGTTCAACCGTCTTCGTATTGTTATGATGATGAGGATAATGTCGATGAAGAATTTGAAATATGTAGTCATAATGACGAGGAAATTGTTGCACTAATTGAGCTTTATGATTATAATGTTGTTTCTAGTTCAAATCCTAATAATATTAATAATTATTCACCTATTCAAAAGGATAAGGGTTTGACTAGGGATACCATTGTTTTAGACCATGTATTATATCATTTTGGTTATGAAGCAGATGATGATTTAGAGGAAAGAGTTTATCCTGAAAATACTATTTTTTAATCTAGTTTAGAAACATTAAACTTAGAAAAAGAAGATAGACTCATAGAAATGAGTGAGAATGCACTACTTGATGATAACTTTAAAAAAAAAAGATGATCGATTTCAGGAATCTAATGATCTATAAATTAGGGAAATTGTGACTTATCTGTCTAGAGACACCCAAAAGTCTAAATTTGGGGGTGAATATCATCCATCCCGTGGTTTTTCCTTGACACTTGTAAAGGTCCTTAATATGGTACTTGACGTATGTGCCTCTACCATTTTAAAATACTATCTTCATGCATGTTTTCCTGAACCTAGTTATGTCCAAAAAGAAACTCAATTGATAGTAACCCATCCTATGGTTGACCTTGTTAATCCGGTACATGATACCATAATTGATTTTGTTGTCCCACCAAGATTTTATTTACCAAATGTGGGAGTATCTCAATTTGAAATGTGTCATTACAAAGTTTTTATAACTATACCTAATTATTTTAGGAAATTAGAATCGTCAACACATCTTCTTAAGAATGACCACAACCTTCATTATGATCAACTGTGTCTGTCAAATCTGACTGACTTAGAGGATCCACAATTATTCAGGTTATTATTATGTTCTTCTAAAAATTTATTTGGGTTTTTCCAGACTCTACCACCTGATTCCCCGGGTCCTGTCTATGATAAAACGAAGCCAATGAAAATATTTTATCTAGACCGTTTCATAGAGACTGAACCCGAACCATAGTTAGATGTAGTTTTCGTGAACAAGGAACTATATCAGGGTTTATTTTTTCATTTTCTTGGCATTTCTTTTGTTCGTGGTAGATTTATTCAGTTTTAATGACCCGCATAGGTTTTGACTATTGCTATATGATTTTATGTGATGACTAATTCTACCAACGTATGGCTAATAACACTAAACTTAACGCTTAATCAGAGGAAACCCATACATTTGGTACATGGTGATCCTCTGGAGGACCCCGTTGTTGTTGTACATTAGTAAGTTTTTATTTTGTGTCTTATTCTCCAACGAAGGATTGTTACGCTTCATCCATGTATTATATTTCTGACTTACCTCTTTATTCCTCTTGTTATCTATATTTTTGATATTGCACATTAATTTGAAACGTTGATGACAATGTTAGATTTAAGTTTGGGGGTACCGGAGAAAATTTTAGAGTCACGTAGTATCCGTTAGCTAAGTTTACATAGTTTTTCTCACCAAAAAGATGAAAATTAGAAGTGCTAGGGAATTTGACTTTCTATAGAGACAGTAGAGAATTTAACATTCTAGGGATACTATAGAGAAATTAGCATTCTGGAGAGGCAAATAACCTTTGAGAGATTCGTGATGGACCTAACCATCCATGCTGGAGAGACAACTAATTCAGAAGGAAATGTCAGAAAGACATAGCAACCTCATAATGTAGTCTTAAGAGAAATTGTCATCATCAACAAGCGGAGCATTATAAAAATATATGAAGAAAGTTGAAGAAGTTCAAGGTTTATAAGCAACAACACAAGGAGGAGAAAAAAAATCATTATAAAAGTTGAAGACTTGGTTACAAAAGCGAACAAAATCAAAATGATGAAAGTTGTTGAAATTTATGATACCAAGACATTACAAGTTCTTAAGATTCAAGCAGTTTAGTTCTTTTCTTATGGCCATGTTAATATTATTTTCTTAATTTTGTAATTTTCAATTCAATTCATTTTAATTAAAAATATGGAAAAAGGAAAAGATGATATATATATATATAAAGACAAAAAGATATTTGCATTTAAATTTTGTAATTAGTTCGTTCAAATAACGCCACTGCGAAGAGAAATCTATAAAGAAGTTTTAAGTATGAAGAAAATGAGGAGAAAAGTTAATAAAATGTAAAAGTTGAAGCCGAAGACGACGACGGTTGAAGTTCAAGAGTTTAAAAGATGAAGCAAACCAAGGACCGAAAGATATTTTCAAAAGATGATATTTGCTGAGTTGGATTTGGAAGAAATTTAGTAAAATTTAATCGCGGATTTTGAGTAATTTGGGCCTGTTGCAACCAAACAAGTTTGGTAAGTGACTTGGATTCAAATAATGAGGAGGGTTACTTAGAGTTTTCATAAAAAATGGAAGTAACGAGTTTTTCATGGGATGTTATGGATTTCAGTGAGTTTGAGACGTGCACCGCAGGAGTTTGGATAACTTGGGACACTATAAGGAACGTGGACTAAATTAATATGAAGAGTTCAACAACGGCAAACACGTGAAAAGGATAAAGAAGGAAATAATATCTCGGAAATAGCAGAGAAGTTATTGCAGAACTTGGTGATGTTATTACAGAGTTTTTGGGGTCTATCGAGTATATAAAGGTTGCTGGGGAGCATAAAGAAGGCACAGAGAGTTAGGGAAGAAAATAGCCAGCTAGGAATCGAGAGATCACGAGTTGCAAGAGAACACTTTTCTGCTGCTGCAAGAACACGAAGAACAAGAGGTGGATCAAGTCAGTCGCTAAGTCTGTCATTTAATAAGCGACAGCATATTCAGTTTCTTTTGAAAAAGACCTTCAGCCACTGCCATTTAGTAGCTGAACTGTTTAGCAACAAGTTATTTTCGTCGCTGAATACCTTTATCGACTAAAAATCGTTATAAGCATATTTATACTTTTTGAATACAATGATTAATCAAGTTTTATCCATTTTTCAATTCATGAGTAGCTAAGCATATTTCCTAGGGTTTGGAAGAAGCTATTTTTCTATGAGTAATTTTTAATAATTATTTTCTTTGGTATATTTACTTGTTTTTGTTCCTTTAATTGTCTAAATTTTTTCTCTTCTATATATACTTCATAATAATTGTTTTGGGTAGTTTTAAGCTACCGATATTTTATAAGCGAAGGAATATTAGGCTTAAGATTACGACGAGAGTAATAAAAAAGAGTTTGTAACAATATATTCTCTAAAGCATTAGATTAGGTTCGAAATTGCTTTGAGTAATTAAGATTATTGTGTCAAAGTTATTTTTATTGAGTTTACAATCATAAAAAGTTGTGGAATCCAAGACCCTAGACCTATCTTTCCTCATTTTGTTACCATATTTTATTTATATTTTTCTTTATTTTTAATATTTTAGTGGATTAAGTTTTAAAACCAAACCTTTAAAAATAGTCTGAGGATAAAATCCATACTTACCACAATTAAAACACTATCAATTTTAAGATAAACATGCTACTCTCCCTGAATATTTCAACAACAAATGCACAACAACTTGTTGTATGGAAAAAGCAAATAGATACGGCGGAACAACAAGCACAAGCCCCTCAACAAACTGGCCAGTATCAGAATGTGGATGAAAAATCGATGCCGATGATGCCTAAGAAGAAGACAAATATGAATACCATTTTGATTAGATGTAACTAATTTTAATTCTTTTTTAGTAGTTAAATTTAATTTATGAGTAATGGCTTAGTTAAAATTACTTTTAGTATAGTTTCCTTAATTTTAATTTTAAGTTTAGACCCATTAAAATAAAAATCATTGAAGTCAAAAACAAACAACTTTAAATTAAATAATACATTAATTAAAATAAACAACACTTTATTGAAAAATAATATCTATTTGCCTCGGCCTCTTCCTCCAACTCGCCCCCGCGCATCGTCACTTGCTCCTTTTATAGCCCAGAGGTTCTTAGTTAGATCTTTTTTTAGTTGTCCATAGAGTCCCTGGTTTTGGATTCTTTCACTGGAAAGTCTATATTCTCTTGCCGGACAACCATGCTGCACCACAAGCGTTGTCCTCAAATATTCATCTTGAAAACTAGTCCAGGTTGGGTCACGTCTGGTTTCTTCAATGACGATGTTATGCATAATGATGCAAGTCAGCATAATTTTGTTCATTTCTTGAAGATCACAAAGCGTGTCGGCCCAGCTATGATAGCGAACTTCTTTTTCAGTATACCAAAAGCGCGTTCAACATCCTTCTGGCATTTCATTTGTTGGATCTTAAAGTGCTTCATATCCTTCACATTTGTTGGTCCAAAACCTATCTGACTAGAAGCTTGAATGATAGTTGAGCATTCTGGATAGATCCAGTCTGCTAGATAATAACCCTGAGTGTAGTCATGACCGTTGATCGATGGTGAAATTACAGTGCGGCGCGATCCCATGCTTAAGATCTTCAAACAATGGTGACTTACAAAAAACGTTGAGATCGTTATTTGAACCCGGGAGACCAAAAAAAGCATGCCAAAACCAACAATTTTAAGTAGCCGAAGCTTCCAAAATTACAGTTTATTTTGGATAATAACCCTTATATTGAAATTCCCTTTCAACCGGACACACATGCCATGTTCAGTGCATGCAGTCAAGAGTACCTAGAAATCCTGGAATACCCCTCGTGGTGTTTTCGGCAGTGTTTCGTTGAACATCTTCCTGAGTAGGCTTTCTTTAAAAAGTTGGACCAAAATGCTCGACTATTGTTTCGCAAAACAATTTGAAAAGCATAAGCTTAAATTTAAGCAACTGGGGTGGAGGAGCTTTTAAAAGCTACAAAAGCATAAGCTTTGGTCACACCTAAATTTAATACTTGGGTTACCTTTTTTATCCCTACTTTATTTTATAAATGACAAATGTTACCCTTAAATTTATATACAATCAATTTTTCATTTCTTAATTTTTATTCTTTAAATATTATTATAGTTTATTTTCAAACTATTTTATATACCATTTCATTAAATTTTTCAATAATAAAAATAAAAACAAATGTTAAATAATCACATTATTTTAGTTTCAAAATTATATATATATATATATATTAAAAAGTGGTTGAGTAAAATAATTTTTTTTAACAATCATAATAATAGTGACAATTAATAAATTTGATATTATATATATTTATATTTAAAAGTAAAAAATTAATTATTTTTAAACCAATAAAATTGAATAAAACTATTTCCAGAGAAATGTCTATTTTTGTCATTTGCTATAACAACAATGGTTGAATCCGATATTTTACCAAACACACTTTGATTTCTTTTCTAATCAACTTAAACTTTAATTAAATATTTACCAAATGTCTAACTGTTTTTTTCTCAAAGTACAACACAACAACGCACAACAGAAAAATGCTTTTACAAAAGCCGCAACAATACCAAACAAAGCCTAAATGCGGTTGTTTTGCCCATACGGATGTAGTCATCTGTGGAATCCGCTAGAACTTCGTAACATAGTATACGGAGAGCGGAAGTGACCTTTTGTTTGGGATTGAATCCACGTACATGCCGTGCATCAAGCTGATAATTAAACAAAGGTTGTACCTGACAAAGATCGGCAATAATCCTTTGAGTCAAGTTGCGGCCCATGTGAAATCGACGCTGAAAATCCTCATCAGAATAAACACATCCATGATTAAAACAATCATTCATCATCTTGTCGTGGTAAAAATGTCAATCTCGCCACGTCCATCTTCTAGTCATAACTTCATATGGCTCTAACGTCTTTGGTATCATCCCTGTTTGTAATTGAAACATAAAATTTCGCCTCCTTCTATCTTTAATTGAGTCGTGATCCATTTGACGCAAAATATCCATATACATTTCTTCTTTTTCTTCATATAACATTTCATCATTCTCCATATATTCCTTATAAGAACCAAAATCGGGATTCATGATTGAAAATCAAAAGCAATTGAAATTAAGAAAACATTGATCGGATGAAAGATTGTTGTGAATTTGTGAGATAAACTCGAGTTGTATTTGTAGGGGTAGAAGCTAGCCGTTCCAATGACCATTTAAAAGTAGCCGCTGGTGTTTCTCCTTCAACCGCCTACATGTCCACTTCGTTCGCGCGTTTGATGGTCGACCGCCCACTATTTTCCCATAGCGGAAATCCACCTGGCTGAACAAATATTTTGTTTTGTTGATTTCCATAGGAATTGCCCTTAGACATATGAGTAGAAATTCTGTTATCTTTAGCTGACGCTGCGACTAAATATTATAGGCAGCATAATAACTCTGGAGAATGATAACATTACTCTAATTAAAAATATCATTTAGTATAATTCTGTAGTATTGTTTCCTCCCTCAGTTTCAGATAGAAGCAGATTATAGTTTCTGTATGCACATGTAACAGATAAGTTTTTCCTCGACCACCATGATGTCAACGTCATTTAACTAATTATCCAATGAAAATATGAACATTCCGAGACTTGGTTAGATTTTCAACTGACATTTAGTCATAATTCGAAATATAATCTGTTGTTTAATGGTGGATACTACTCAAAATGCTGCTGCAAATTTGTGGCTAGAGCTTATTTCGAAATGCAATTTCCCATCGAGTGAAACAGTCAAAAGCCAGAAAGGTCAGTTTTCTTGGAAGAATTTATACTTCTCATAATAATTGAGTGCATTTAGAATTACTTCGCACTCGGATTGTCCCTGACTTGTATAAATTTAATTACACTATCAATATCCATTGATGTCCCATGAGCTAAAGAAATTTACCTAATTTGACTTTAAAAGTTGCACAACTGATGCAATCAGCAAGAAAAGTGATGTTGTATACCTTGATCAGAATACCCTATCTGGCATCTCAAGATCTTTTCCAATATTAAGGATCCTCCTTAAAGACCCCAGGACAAACAGAAATTTTACAGTCTACATGTTGAACAACAGATAATACACCAAATGGTTCATTACTTTAAAGTTAGAAAATATAGTTACAGATAAAAAGAAGAGGATGAATTATTATTTTTGGCGTTGTTGGTGTGTAATAAGAGGAGTGTGGATAGAAATAAAGTAGCATGATTTGGGTATCTTTCACTTATCACTGACCCTGCTCCGGCACAACCCCCAGAACCAGGTTTGCCGCTTCTACATCCCAGTAAATAACAATAGTGCATCCAACTGTGAACCTAAAGTGGCTCACCAAGTTTCTCCATGAGTAATCATCAATGTCTGTCTCACCCAACACAAGTGTCTGATATGCACATTCGACAAAACCCAATCTTTGCACAGCTGAGTACGAAAGATCAAGATTGGTGCGAGTAAATGTATATATGTCAGGGTGAGGGAAGACTTGTACCCGTATTCTTCTACGTCCTGACAAGTAATCATCTGCTTCATCCCTCCTCCAATGTGGATACAAAAACTTTTTGTACCACCAATACTCAATGAGAATTCCTTTCCTCAAATTGTCTTCGGTTATAAGTTGCCACATCACATTTTTCATCTCCGGGTATTCAAGGATATTTGATTGAAGCAATTTCCCATCATTGAGGAGATGTGCTACAAACACTGCATTTTGAAATGAAAAATATCACATATCCATAAATTGTACCGATTTTTTTCAACTTTTTATGTGAGTAGTAATTTAGAATTTTATTATTACCTCGCACTTTACCACCAACTGTGGCATGATGCATGGAGGAGAAATGAACCGCATCTCGCGTAGTACATATAGCTTCGTTGAAAGTTTTCCCTATGCAGAAACTGGAATTAAAAAAAAAAGATAGAAAAGAAATAGTGTTAATTGATAATCATGAAAAAAACAAGAAATATTACTGTTTCTAAATTAAACGACACAATGAAGCTTAGTTAGCTAAAAACTTGAACTTAAGTAACTTACTTTTGTTGCTTGAGATATGTTGTAGCCTCCTTTTCACCTGAGCCGATACAAGCAATACCACTCTCTATGTCGAAGGATCCAAGTCGGGTTATGCGACTCATTCTAAGTGTCAGTACTCCTGATTCACCAGCAACCGGGTCCGGAACAACTAAAATGAAGGAAGTTTGGGTTCCTGGGTCACCAGTTTTATATGTCGCTTTCACATGCTTCAACAGTTGAGACTTTAAAAACTCCCTAGTGAGTAATTTAGTTTCTGCCAGTCTGATTAATTCTCGGCATTTAGCAACAGCAGGATGATACAATCCGCTCAATCCTATGACGAACTGATGACAAAACCAAATCTTCTTTCCAACTTTTTCATGCTTCACGCCCTCCACTCGCTCATAACAGATCGAGACTGTCCCGTCCTTATTTGTCGTAGACAGTCGGCTTTCTGATGTTATGATGATCTTGTTTTCGAATGGTAACCCAATGGTCACTGTCCCTCCTGCATTTTCATCACAATACTGCAGGGAATCGCAACACAATTCTCCACCTGACAAGTCATTCCTGAGTACTGCATGACCAAAGAAACATAGAGTAGTTTCATACCATTTACAAGCAAGTCTTTGTTGTGAATATAAAATTCAGGATATGGAAGGAGATGACTCACCTGTCTTGTTTACTAGCTCCCCACCAATGACATCAAAATATTCTCCTGATGGCAAGAATACCCAATCTGAAGAAAAAATTGGTAAGGTTTACTGTTTAAGCATATGGATAATTAAGCAATAATCAGTAACTCATTTCATATTGGCGTACATATTGGTTCAATATTCAAAAAATGAAACGTTGCCTAAAATTTGATTAGGAGTACATATCGGCGTATCCTAGACACTGTGGGCTTGAGAAAATTTATGCAACTAAATAAAGGTTTCGGCCCTCCTTAGTGGTACATTCAGATAGGAATCCCAGTCAGGAACAAGCTATCGCCTAATCTAAGCTCCGGTTATTATTCATCTAGATGCCAATCTACAGCATTTGCAGTCTTGTTATATGGGAAAAATGCTTACTGCTGAACTCAAACTCCAACAATAGAAGGTTCGCATAAATGTAGTATCAAGACACACATAAATTGATCAAAGTTATGAGATGCTTACTTCTTTAAACAGTTCAACGTATTTTTCGTCGTCGGAGATCGTATCTACTTCCACATGATAAACCTTATGACGACTGTTCAAAACAATTCACTCCATCATCAGATCCTAAACTAGAAACAAAAATAAGCCTATAAAAACATAACATGTACACCAGCAGGTAGAACTTACTTCGTCTCAGCTCTCTGCTCAATTTCCTTCAGTAACATCTAAACCATGTCTGCTCTAAAGTAATGCATCTCATTTATGGCACAATGCCTTTCGACACCATTTCTCACATTATATCCAGAAACTACAAAAAATACAAAATGTACTTTGTTAGACCCATCTCAACACATGAATCGAGAACCAAGTAAAGTTTGAACATCATCAAGAACCCAAATTAAGAATTACTTACTGAAACCAGTAATTCGATTGCCAGGAGATACACAAACAAGAGAGTACTCGGGGAATTTCGCCATGATGGACATGGTTTTTCTCAGAGGTCCCATCTGCAACAACAACAGCAACATAATTCAAATCCTTCATTCATTGATTCAACAAAAAATAATAAGATTCACGAAAAGAAATTCTTACAGTTTTCTGACCCATCGTAATTCAAGAAAATTATCACAGAACACCTGTCGAATGGTGGTCATTCTCTATGATCTTCGTTTCTGTACAAGAACAGAATAACTGTGTGTTGTTTTCTTTTGATTAGAAGTCAGAAGTGTCAGTATGTGCAAGAAACCAAGAACCGAAGTCTAATTCTCCCTGAAAATTATCAACGAATGATTGTATTTGGTTAAGAATGTTTCTGTAAATCTATTGGCAACTATACTAGAGATTTCTGGTGGGAGAAGAAGAAAAGGGTAGAAGTAGAAAAGTGGTATCAATATTTCACAGAAGATATAGAATAGCAGTAGAAGAAGAAGAAGAGAAGAAGATGAAGTGAGTGTTTATATAAACACTCTTAATCTTGAAGATTAATCAAGAATTATATAGAAACAACAAAGATATGTGCCAGTTGCTGGAATGTACTTCATAACAAATTTGAACTCACTCCTTATACCAAGTAAATATCAAGAAAAAACCTTTTCGCTCCAGAAGTAATACTTCGTTTGTATTTCAGACAAGGCTTACAACAGAGATCAGATATCCGCAATCTCGGGCTAAGCTGAGATGGATCTTAACTGTCTCTACTACCGTTTCCTATTTGTTGTAGACAAAGAGATGAAAAACGTAGTATTTTTCTTGACCGAATTGGGCCTGAACCGATATGCAATTATAACCCCTAAAAAAAAAACCTCTTTGGAAAATGATACATTGAAGCTCCATTCGGGTTATGCTGAAGCTCAACTTATTGAATGTCCCAAAGAATTGGTGAGCTTCCACTTTGCCGCTCCAGAACCTAAACTTAAGGTGGTTTACAGGAACGTAGTATTGTAGCTCTGCTTTCACCAGCCAACAATCTCTTGGCTTGATTCCCTAGCAATTATGGATAATTGGTTCTCTACTTCCGCTTGCCATGGCAACAACCTCTCTTGGCTTGATTGATTGATCGTTTCAGAGATAGAGTGCGTTTTGATTTAATTGCTTAATGTTTTGCTGTATTAAGCCCTAAGAGTTGACAAGGATTTCTATTTGGGACGATGAAGTAAAAAGAATGCGGGGGTTGATCGACGGACTAATGCAGTTTTGCTTATCTCATTGTTTAGCTATAATGTTTATGTTTTTTACTTGTTTCGCAAAGTAGCGTGCACTTGATTCTGGTTAAGAATTCTGCATATGTGTATCTTGTGGTGGCAGCAGAAGAAGGAAAGAGGAGACAAAAAAGTATGTTTTGCCTGCGAAACTGCTTGCTTATTAGAATGCTGATCTGACACTTGGCATGGGGTGGGTTCAATTCAAAAATCAACGTTACCGAACTGAGGGGGTACTTATCTATCAAAATCAACGTTAAATGAGAATAAGTCAGCTATCAAATGGACCACATTATCAGTTACTGTATTTCAGATTTTTTAAATCTATTAGAGCTTCTCAGATGAGTAAATAATTCTTATGACCCTAGATCGGTTCCAAGGTTATTTAATAAAATTTATAAATTATTTCAGCGGTCCTAAAATATTATAAGAAGTAGGGTTACTAAAATAACCAATATGCATATTGTCTGCACATAAAAGTGTGCATATTGCCTGCAAACCATAAAATATGAAGAAAATTAAAAAATTATTTAGAGAATAAAAAATTCTAAGAAATGAATATTGGATAGCTGTATTTACGCTCGTTGTGTACGTCTTTCACAAAGTTTTCCAAATATATAAACTTTGTCGAATTCTTACTTATAATTTGTGAGACATGTTATGTTTAAGTTAGCTTGACGATTATATTTATATCCATTTTTGTTATACTTTTATACATAAAGTTATTTCTGCTAATAAAATCTTTTATTTAATGACATCATCAAACATCTTTATCCAAATGACTCTCCTTCTTTTTAAATTTTCTTAAACGAATTTTAAGTAAAAGGGAATTTGAGTAAGAGATAGTGAGGGGAGGGTCATACACTTAATTTTCATTTCTCCAATTTAATGTATGTGAAGATAAATATCTAAATCCACATAAGATAGACATTCATTTTTCCTAAGAGCTTCTCCAATGGTTGATGTGCTTATTTCATATGTGTCAACATTGTCTTGAATTTCTCTTGGTAAAAAATGGTCTCGGATACTAACAAGTTTAGCAAATAAATTAACTTGAGCTTGAATTATAAAGTTAGTTAAATATATGAGATAGTAAATACAGAAACCATAAATATAAATGAATGATAGCAAAGATAGAGATTAGAGATACTCACAAAGTAGTTATTTATTTATTGATAGCACACCAAAGCAAACTTGGAATCACACACAAAGGTAGGAAAATGCACTCAGGAAGGAAATACTCACAAATTTTCACTCTCACACACACACTCAAACTCAAACTTGAACTAAAACTTAAAAACTCCAAAGGAAAAAATTGCTCCTCTCCTTCACATTCATGAAGTATTTATAGAGGAGGAAAAACAACAAGATAAGATTTCTTCGAGCAAGAATCTTATCACAAGATTACAACACCCAATAAGGGAAGGAAACGTGGTAGGAAAATCCAAGATAAGGATAACCCAATCCTTTTGCTTTTTTAAAAGCAGAGGCGTGTCCAAACAGAGTGGCCGACAAAGACCCAGAAAAAAGAAGACCAAAGATTCCCTTCTAGAAAAGCGTATACGTGTCCTTGAAAAATATATGGAGTCGAACAAAGCTTTATCTTCAGAGAAAACTTGAAAGATCTTTAAGAAATTAATCCATAGCAATCGTCTTCATTAGCATTTAAGTCTTCCGAACTATCTACTGATTTGACCACAACTTCGTCCATAGAATTAGAAGAAGGTTGGGAGCTTATCTCTTCACTGTCCAAAATTTTTAAAATTTGTTTCCTGAAATCTTCCTTAGATAGATTTCCATGTTGTTGTTTTAACGCCAGAATATGTGTAGAAAAATCCTTGGGCGAGACTGAAGAAGAGGCTGACACCAATAATTGAGGGTCCACAAATTGAACCACAAAATTAGATGGCTGGAGATGGGAAGCATTATACCTATCCCACCATTTTATGAACAATTGTCTATCCAAATATGGGATATATTCCCCTTCAGGGTCATCATCTTTGGAAATTGAATAATTCCACCATAAAATCCATTGGATTTCATATAATATAAAGAACCAAGACATTAATCGTCTTTTATCATACGAATGGCTATTAGCCTTTATGAATTTTTCTAGGGCTTGAGAAATAAAGCCAGGTAAAATATCTTTAGTAGGTCCCCATAGACCCAACCATGTCCGGAACCAATTTGGAAGGTCTTGAATTACCTTGAGCTTAAAGCCAATATACCAAGAATGAGAAAATTTATGGTTTTGAACACATAAAGTATGTGTCCAAGCTTTGATATAATCAGTATAATTATAGAACTTAGGTTTCAAGTGGGGGTAGTTTATAAAACTTTTAGAATCATGGGGATTCATTCCCCAGTCTCTATAAGAGAGGACTTTTAATATCTCCAATTTGGAGAAGCCAGGGATATTATTATTATCCACGACATTATGTTGTATAAGGACAGAACCTGTTTCCAAGAGAATCGCTTCATAGAAGTCTCTAGTCTTACCATAATATGGTAAAATATGATTTTTCAAATACATCGAGGAATTTTAAGCCGGGTTTCTTTGAATATGTTCAGTTTCAATTGCTAAAAGAGGTAATGACATGGTCATTATATAGGGAGAACGCTCCTCTTAATAGGAGGAAGAATTACCTTTAATGAGGCTTGCTTTAATTAAGAAGGGATCATTCTTTTTGCTGAAAGGATTATTCTTTTTGTTAGAGCGGGAAATAGTTGGGGTTTTACCCTTAATCAACTGAGATTCCATTCTTTCCCTGCAAAAATTCACGAGTTAAAAAGTCTGAAAAAGAGTTAGTATCTCCTTTGATATATTCAATCTTAAAATCAAAAGCTGAAAGAATAGCTTGCCATTTAGCAAAGATCTGACGAGATTCTAAATTTTTAACATCCTTAACTAACACTTCTTTGGATGCTTGGCAGTCTACTCTGATAAGGAAAGCCTGATTTAACAAATCACCTTCAAATTTAGTAACATAATGTATTATGGCCAAAATTTCTTTTTTTATTGTCGAATAATTCTGTTGTGCTGATTTCCACACACCAGAAGTATATCGAACTAATTGTTCCTTACCATCAACTGTTTGTTTAAGAATTACCCCATAACCAATATTAGAGGCATCTGTTTCTACTATTTTATAGGCCATATGATTAGCTATATTTAAACATGGTAATTATTTAGCCTTAGCTTTTATTTTTCTAATAGCGATAGTATGTTCACTAGTCCAATTTACAGGATTTTTCCTTAATCTAGCATATAAGGGTTTACTATCTTTTGCTAGATCCTTATAGAAATTTGTTATGTAATTCAGACTCCCAAGAAACCTTTGTAATTGTTTTTTATCCCTGATTTCATCTGGGAATTTATCAGCAAAGGCTATAGCCTGGTCTATAGGTATAATAGTATCTTTGTTAATATTATGCCCAAGAAATCTAACTTGGGTTTGGAATATCTTCATCTTTTTTGCAGATACGACTAACCCAGCTTGCTTCACTATTTTGGGGAAAGTTAATATGTGTTTAAAATGTTTCTCAATAGATTCAGAGTATATTAATACATCATCGATGTAAACAATTGTAAAAGTTGAATATGGATTGAATATGTTATTCATGATATGCTGAAATTCTGATGGAGCATTTTTTAGCCCGAATGGCATGACATTCCATTCATAATGCCCGAATGGAACTGTAAATGCTGTTTTATATTTGTCTTTTTCAGCAATTTGGATTTGCCAATATCCAGACTTTAGATCAAATTTTGAGAAGATAACAGCATTATATAATCTATCTAGGAGGTCTTTTTTGTTAGGAATAGGGTACCTAAACCATCTTAAGGCTTTATTCAGTGGTTTGTAATTTATTACTAACCTTGGGGACCCTCTCTCTAATTCTGCTGCCTTCTCAACATAAAAGGCCGGACAACTCCATGGAGAATAGCTTTTCCTAATTAGACCTTTATCTAATAAATCCTGAATCTCAGACCTGCATATTTCAAGTAATCTGTTATTCATTTGAAATTGTCTAGCCTTAGTCGGAATCATTTTTTCTGAAAAATATGGTTCATAAGGAAACTCTACTATATGTTGCTTCCTTTCCCAAAATGCATTAGGGATATCAGCACAAACTTCTTTTATTAATGTATTATTGACCTCTTCTATTTGTTTTTGGATTTTAGGACATTTTAGTTTTTCTTCAATCCTTTTATACTAGATTTCTTCTTTTAAAAAGAATAAAATTTCTCTTTTCGTTTAATCTTATCCTGAATATGATTAATAAATTTTTTATTTGGTTCGGAAGCAAATTCAAAAGTAATTTTATGACCTTGGACCAAAGCTTCAATTCCTGCACTACTAATTTGTAATGGGTATAACATATTTAGGAATGGGGTTCCTAAGATGCATGTTTGAGATAAAATTTTCACCATAATAAATGGTGTTTGCAGACAGATTCCTTTGTTACAAATTGCAGCATCTGATAACTTATAATTAATTATAGGTTTGTTCCCATCTGCATTGTTAAGAATTTGGGTAGTTTTACTAAAATATTTTGTTGGTATTATTCCCTCATTTAGGCAGTTTAGATCTGCACCTGAATCTAGAAGTGCCATGGTTTGAAAAGTATATTCTTTTCCTATAATTAATATGACTAAGGCATACCATTTCCGAGTTACCACTTTATCAATTATATTAATAAATTGCAACTCCTTTATTTCTTGATTTTTATTAGAGGATTTTGGTTTTTCCACATCTTTTTGTATAGAAACTTTTTCCTGATAGTTCTGTAGGATATCATCAAAGGAATTTTCTTCCTGTGAGTCATATCCCTCTTCTACAGGTTCATGAAGTTCTAATATCTGGATCCTATGTTTAAGCTCCCGCAATTCAACCTTAACCTGATTAACCTCAGCTGAAGCTCACTAATTGAGGGTTCTTTCTTAGAGTTTCTATTTTCTACCCTTGATATAATCTTTGAAACTATAAGGTTGTAAATTCTTCTCAATTTTGTTTGGTTTGGGAGTATGTTTGGCCATCTCAAGGTATCGTTCTAAGGCTGCACATTTTTCATTAGGATCACTTATTTTATCAATTAATTCTAAAATAAGGTTTTCTTCATTGGTAAGAACATTAATTCCTAAGCATGTCATTTCTTTATGCAAACAGCTCTTGCAGGAACAATTATCATTACAATCATTATCCTCCAGCCCATAAATAGAGTTTGAAGATTCATCAGAATCTTCTCCAGAAGATTCCTCCCTAGTTTCATCTGAATTGTCAGATTCCATAAAGAGGATTTGGCTCAGTTGTCGTTTGAGCCCTTCATCTATATTTATCTAATTTATCTTTTGTTTCGATCGACATTTATTTTGGTAATGTCCAATTTTTCCACATTTGTAACAAACTGGAGGTTCTTTTTTATTATTATATTGTTGTGGCTTCTTCTTATTCCTAGGAATATCTGGCTTTTTCCATTTTCTTGGGTATCTATTATACTTAGCCATCCTTTTACTTGATATTGTGGAACATTTTTCCTTTTAGATCTAATGGTTGGTGGAAGAGAATTATAACCAAATTGCTCACAGAAATCTCCTAATTCTTCTCTTTTGGTTATTTTATTCTTTTGTAAGTGCCTATGAAGTTTTATATCTGCACATAAAGCTAAACCTTCTAACATAATTTCATAAGATAATTGCCCAAAGGTATATTCATTATAATCTATTCTTCCCTGGGTATTCTTAGATTTAAGCCTGCTTCTAACTTTCTCAGCAAATAAGGGAGGTAATCTGGAAACAAATTTTTCTTTCCAAAATTTAGAGTCTGAAGAACAGTCTTCTCTGCTGAATAGTTTGGAGAAGAAAACATCTCTATACCACCTATAATGAGAGAGAGTGGGGCATTTCAAATTAATGAGTAATTCTCTTGACCTCTCCATTTGTTGGGAGTTTGTCCCTACAAAATGTAGAGCAATTGTATATAGAAATGTATTTACCGCATCAGCTTGATTCTGGATAAAACCATTTTCTAGTTTTAATTGCCTAACAGCATGTTCTATGCTCCATTTTGCCTGATCCGATAAGTGAAAATCCCACCATCCTTTAAGCTGACCAGTAAATCCAGTGACTATAGCTTTAAAGATTTGATCATCGGGATTTTGGAAATTAATCCTAGACGCAGAACTATACATAGTCATTTGTCTAATTGTATTTAAAATATGGTATTCTGTCATCCCATCTATATTCCATTCTACTATAGATCTTCCATCAAAAGAGACCTGGTTCCAGTTATAGTCTTCTTCCAATTGTAAATCTACTGGTGTAGGTCTTAGGTAATAATTTCTGGTGGTAGGAAATGTAGCTGCATATTTTTTACCGAAAGATATCTTATTGAGAGTACTAGGTTCTGATGTTTGAAATACCTCTTCCAATTTATCGACATCAATATTACTGTATTGCTCTTGTTTAGATAAAACATTGACAGCCTGAGATGTTTCTTTAGGATTTTTAGGTGCTTTAGGAGTAGATAGACTTAGAGATTCTAGCTTTTCGACTAAAGCATCTACAAAACTACTGTCAAGATTGGATAATCTTAAAACATCTCGATTGATAATCGGGGCTGGCTTGAACAAAATCCTCTTCTGAGATTCTGGAACTGTTTTATCTTCTAGTGGATTTGTACCACTAGTAGATGCTACCTGTTTATTAGTAGCCAATATTGTCTCAATTCTAGTTGTCTGTCTTCCTAAAGATTGTAGACATAAATTGGTATAATTACCTAGGTGTATTAATTGGCCAATATCTTTCTGAGTGGCTGCCAGATTGGTTTCTCTTGATTCTGTCTTATATGGAGATGCTATGGCTCCCTTATAGGTTAGGACTGTCTCCGGAGGATGAATACTCTGGACGGGTTTTCCTTCCTTTGTCTCATATGTATGGAATGGAGTTTCTAATGTATTAAGAGATTCCTTATGGGTTTTTAAACCATGGTTTTTGATTAAATCATCTAACCAATCAAAAAACGGTTTTTTAACTTGACTATGACTTAAGTAGAAAGCATAGGTCTTATATAATTTTGTCTTTTGATAAGAAGAGAATTTTGAACTAAACCAAGCTCTTTTACTCTTATTTTTTGAGCTATGATATTCTTTTCGTAGTTCATCTATACTTTCTGAAAGTTGTTGTATTACATTTACCTCAAAATTTAGATCTGAAAAGGTTGGCTCGGGTTGTTCAGGGATATTTCTATCACATGATGTTGGTGTATCAACCCTATAATAAGGTTTATTGACCTGATGTGGAGTCTGTTTGACTCCTTCTATTGTTATATCTTGCGAATCATTTATAAAATTATTTATTGGATCTATGTAAGAAGATGAGGATACAGAGGGTCTTGGGGTACTCCCTTCTTTATCCATAATCTTAATCCTCGTTTTTCTACAGGATGTAAATTGTATTTCTACATCTCCATCTTCATATTCAATGATTTGTTGAAGGTTTTGGTTTTGACATGGTTTTGAGGGTACCTCCACTTGCAAAGTCCACTTTTCCGGAAGGGTAACCTGATCCCATCTAATTGTTCTGGGTATTACAGTATGAGCTTTGCCTATATTTGTATGAAAAAGGGTGGTTTGTCCCTTTGTATCATAAATTTGGGCATTCGGACATAAGGTGTTCATGACCTTATAATATATTCTATAGACAACTGCTAAGTTTTGAGATCCCGTGACCATATCAAACCCCTGAGTTCTAACATTCAATGTTAGATTTTTAAGGAGGCCTGGATCACTAAGGGATACTGAAAAGTTTGGGAAACAATTGAAGTAAATTGGACCCTCACATAATATGGATTCAATAATTCCCAACAACGAATCAGTAAACTTATTGTGCCTACAATCCCTAACATATAAAAATACAGAATTATTTAATCCTGTCCTTATTAATGGTTTGACTGCTATTTGGATTAACCCAATATGAAGATAATTAAATTTCTTTTGTTTATGATCGTCAATCATCCTAGAAGAGAAAAGCTCAAAATTAATTTGAATCTATTATTGATATTGTTTTCTCTACTGTCTTGATTGCATAATCTGTTTTAAAATGAAAAGATCCTTTTTTATAGACCTCATTAACAAGGACTTTAGGGATGTTCCAGTTTTGCAATTTTTTCTCAATATCATGCATTATGATTTCTTCTGAGTTCAGAGTTATTTTATTTTTTAAACTGTTTTTCTTGGAAAACGATCTGACATAACTAGCTAATATTTATAAAGTCTAAATATTGGGAATTAAAAAAATTCATCTCCATCCCAAATCAATTTTAATCTTTTATTTCTTAAGTGTCATTTAATATTGGTTAACAGTCATTCTATTTTTACTTTATAACTTATTTCACCAACATAAAATGACTAGAATATGAAGACATTGTCATGGTGAATGTCTAAAACTAGACATTCACCTTGACAATGTCTTCCCAAAATTAAGCCACGTCACTCCACATTTATTTATGAAGTTAGGGTTGGAGAAGGGTTTTAGAGAAAATTGATGTGTATCCTATGTGGATTTAGATATTTAACCTCACACACATTCCATTGGAGAAGCTCTAAAATTCTTCTCCAACCATTACTTCTTAAATCAACATGAAGTTGACATGACTTAATTTTTTTTTAACATTGTCAAGGTGAATGTCTTGTTTTAGACATTCACCTTGAGGATGTCAAGCTATCCTAATAAGCTTTTGATTGAATAAAATTAATTTCAATATGTAAATAACAATTTTTGGCTCTAATAAAATCTTAAAATTACTAAAAATCAATTTTACATTTAATAAGAACATGATCACAGACAACACCACTGGAGATGAATTACTTTTTTCACCTTAACTTAAGAAAAATTTGGAATGAGCATGTCTTGTTTGTGTTGCCATTTAGGAAATACAAGATTTTCCTAAGTGGAGAAGCTCTTTTATTGGAGAAGATCTAACAATATTTACAAGAGTGGAAATGTTATCATGTTATTAAGGAAGCAAATAATGTTGCGGATCTTTTGGCTAAAGAGGCTTGTAATTTTTACTTCAAAACGGCTTAGATTTCAAGATTTTCCTTATCGGTTGAAATCTTCTATTGAGGAAGACAATGTAACTTAGTTAATATGAATAATATATCTCTTATTTATTTTTTAAAAACTAAGGGGTATTTTAGTAAGGATGTTTTGAAAGGACCTTTTTTTTTTCAACAAGAAAGGAAATTCTTTGACCAATAATAAAGAGCATGTTTAGTTACCGGATGTATACGCATATCTACTTCTTCAAAAGTAGAGTTTGGAACAAAATGTTTTTGCTTCACAAAAAGTTAACTTTTTATGCATTTATAAAATATTTTGAAGTTGCATACTAAAACTAATTTATGACTTTTTACTTCGAGAAATCAAACAACAACTTCTTGAATAGTATGCAAACTATAAGAGTTTGCACCAAAATTTTCTATAATGAGAATTTTTCCCCTGATAAACAGACTTTGAGACCATAACATACTGGTTTAGCTAGCAAATAAGCTACCTCATTAGTCTCCCTAGGAACATATTATGTACACATTGTTCAAAAGGCTTAAGCAGTTTTAGACAGACAATAATAAAATTAGTTGTTGTCCATGTAACTGCACCTACTTTGCCATTAGGGGCATTTATTACATCTAAGCTAGAAATCACCCTCTAAATAACAATTTCTCATATTTCTTTATATAGCCCATTTGATTCCTTCCAAAGAAGCCAAGGCCTCAGCGTTTTATGCATCCCGAACTAATTATGAATGACATCTGGCACCCTTGCATTGCCCTGCGTCATAAATCACCACAAAGTCCGATCCCATTAGTTTGGTTGGTTATTTTTTTTACAATAAGAAGCATCGATCAAAATTAATTTTTACGAACTAGCGGTGTTTCCCATAGAATTATAGAACCAATTTCTCTATTTGAAGATCTATACATATTTCATGTAGGAATGAAGATAAAGGTGCTAAAAATGTAAAGAGACACAAGCGTTTTTACATAGTTCGATCAATGTGATCTACGTCCATGGTTTTTCACTATGAGTATGAGATTACATTGAAGTTTACATGGAGACTCCATTAGAGAGTTTGTGGAGCTTTAGATCCAGGTGATGGAGGATGAAGAGAAGGAGTAGGAGATAATAATCTTAGTCTCTTTTTTTATATACCAGGGCAACTAGAATAGTAAATTACAAATACAACCTTTGCTAGGCTAAAATGAGATATAACCAATCCTAAAGTATTAAGTTGCATCGGCTTTCAGGTCGCGCCACACATTGAGTTGGTCACCATTTCGGCGCGCCCTTGCTATATTTTTCTTCTCATGCCATAAGATATCCTTGATCCATTTTACATACGTTGTGCGATATTTCGCCCCCACATTTTGCCTCTTTTTTATTGAATATTGCTTGAACAGTAATCTTCAAGGAAAAATATGTCTTCGTGTGGTTCTTGGAATGAAATGCGTAGCGATGGAATAGCTTGGATCGTGTTGAATTGTCGCGATGGCTACTTTAAGGTAATGCGATATGACTTTTGCTTCATATCCTTTGTTTTTGTTAAAAATTCGTGTTGTTCTTAAGCGAACACTTTTTTGGAATCGAAATGGCTTGACCAAGAGGATACAAACTTGCTTGATAATATTTTTCTTCTTCTGCGATGGTGTTGTTGCCTCAGATTCCCATATGGTATGCCTCCTTTTGCTTCGGGATGATGAAGGAGCTAAAACTTGCCGAAGCAAAAGTAACTTGCTTCCTATGCCTCATTTTGAAGTATGTTACTATGTAACGCGAAGCATCCTTGGAAGTGTTGGTCTTTGTTGCTGAAGGAACTTAGCGAAAGGATACTAAACTTGAAAAGTATATACTTGCCCCTATTTTTTCGCGAAGTTTCGAAGTTTTGATGTGTGAAGTCTTGTGCCAAATCCGAAATATAAATCCTTGAAGTATACGAAGTATGAAGTATCTTTTAAGAAGTATAAGAAGCACCATATTTGAATTATAAGAAGTATAGAAGTATCTGTGGCTAATAGTCTTCAAAAAGTATGGAGAACATGCGATAAATGTATGTGATGAGTGTATGCTATATGCATGCGATATGCGTATGCGATGATATGCTATGTTTAAGCGATGATATACTATGTTTATGCAATGATATGCTATTGTCACTTTTAAAATGTTGTAACTGCTATGGAGCATTTTTACTCATTTTGCCTCAGCTTTTCGTATGCTGCAAAACAAAAACAGGAAAACGGTAAATTCTTAAAAGCAATTAATATGTGCACAGAGAAGCAATTTTCGTATGCTATTTTCAGTTTGTGCGAAGAAAAGCAATTAATATGATGTTATACTAGAATATGTTTTTCCTCTTTAAGGGAAGATTGAAGTTACAATTCTTCATGCGAATCAATTATTTCAATGCGATTTCTATAATAATATGTTATATTTAAAAGTGGTGCGTTTTCACTAATTAAGGAAATGGTAAGGCTATGCGAATGATCAAATTTTGTGAATGCTTATACGCTTTACAGGTTATATTTACGCGAATTGTTATGCAAGTCATGCGAAGTGTTACAAATTTTTCTTGCATGTGTATGCCTCACTATGAAGTATCGAGGTATTAGCATATTAACCTCCATTGAATCGTGCAAAATAAGAAGTATGCATAGTAATATGTGAAATTGTAAGAATATCCATGTTATGAAAATTCCAAGAAGTATGAAGCATTCCCAAGTAGTGTAAAAAGTGTATTAATTAATAAAACTAATTTTTTTCTAAAGTATGAACACCTTGCATAGTGCGAAATGATATTAGTGTTGGAAATATATTGGTTATATGTTTATGGGAATTGGTATAATGCGAAAGATGGATTATGTGAGTATCAATGCGAAATGATAATATGTTTAGGATAATTTCTTAAATATCAATGCGAAATATTAGTATGCGAAGGATAAGGTATTCAAGTATTCATGCGAAATTATACAATGGTTTTGAGATTTGATGTATATGCGAGTTGAACCTTACTATTATACTAAAGCTTTCCAAATCAATTGGTTATAGTATGTGTTTTCTTTCTTATAGTATGTGTCTCCTAACAATTTCATAATAATATGGATATTTATTCGTGTATTACTAACATGATAAACCGAGCAAATAATGTAAGTATTCCTCATGCGATAAGATTTTCTTAAATTTAATAATACTTAGCTTGGCGAGAGTATGTCTCCTTATAGCTCCTTCGTGCCTCAGCGCGATCTTTCATTCATATTACTTTTTCCTTTGTAATCACATGCCTTAGCATGAACATTTCATACTCTTTTCTCATTTTCTCGTGATGATTTCATAATGCTTTCATATATCGCCTTTCGTTGCATATTCACTTTCTCGTGCTCATTGATTCCTTAGGGAGAGGTCATTGATTTTGAGAATGTTTCAATGACCCAATCCAGTCGACGAAATTGCAGTTCCATGTGCTCTTTCTAGTCATTGTCCATTGATCTCGCCTTATCTTATCTTTCGTATTATGAACCTTGTCAGATTAGCGTATTATGAACCTCGTCAGATTATCGTATTATGACCTCATCAGGTGTATTATGACCTCTTCAGGTTGTATGTGCGACAATACGGTAGGCCTTAAATACTCCCGTGAGTACATGCTCCGGCGAATTGTCGTCTTTGACACAATCAACTCCGTAGTGGAGGGTGCCGTCCCTTTATGTCCCCCTGAGTTGCCCATATTATTCTTTTCATGGATAATCAGTTGTTTTCATGATCTTATTCCTTCCGCTGATATAGCTTTTAGGAACAAGACCACAGCCTAGGTGGGTGTCATCGGGTTTGAGTGTATCCGGTGCCAGGACTCCGTCACCTCCACTGGACATGTTTCAACACCCCTTAATGGTAGAAATTAATCATTGAGTGGTTCGTTCTCAGTGGCCTCCAGCGGATAGGCTTTTTATTGCCCCGATAGGCGATCCGTGTGCCCCAATTTCTGGGATTTCTCCTTTCTCCCGGGTTCCCAGCTTCCTATAGAGGTTTTTATATCTAAGTTTCCTTGGATTGCCCTTTTCTCTCGGGTTCCCAACCTCCAATAGAGGTTTTTACTATGTAGTTATGTAGTTCTCCTGGGGTTCCCCCTTTCCCGGGTGCCCAGGGAAATGTTCTTGGAAAGTGCTTGGTCTTGAACGTGCTGGGTCTTAATGACCTATTGAAGAGGATTTATTGCCCCTGTCGATGAAGTTTCCCTTATTTGTCTTCTTCTTCAACAAGCGAAAGAATAGATTTCATCTCGCCTTTAGTTTCTTCTAGTATTGTTGCCTCTTCGCTAATTACATATGCATGACGGTTGTTACGGTTTTGCAAAGCATTTTAGTATTTGCAAAAATGTATGTAATGGAAAATGTTTGAAAGATAATTTTGGTGCGAGAATATATGCGAAGGATGACGTTTGGAAAATTATTTTTACAAAATTTCTGTGCGATAGAAAATTTTGGTGAAGATTGTTTTATGCACAAATGTTATGCAATTGAAAAATGTTTTTTAAATATAATTTTACGCCCAAATTTCATATGTTTGAAAATGTTTATGAAAATATTTTGTATGCGAAAAGTTCTATACAAATTCAGCACACGTACATCGCACAAGTGCATCACACGCTAGAAACTAACCCTAATCCTTTCCTTGGTTTCATTTCACTCTCCTCCTCCTTTTCTTTCTCCTTCCTCTCTCAGCGGCGGAACCTTTTCCTTACAGTCTTCTTCTTCTTCATTCACTGAATCACCACTGTCCACTACAATTATTGATTAACAATAAGATTCAAGAAGCCACTGATAATAACAAAGAAGAAAATCTTAGATCATTTCTTAATCTACAACAAATCACGACGACACAGATGAGAAAAAAAAAACGGAAGGTAAATTCTCTAATCCCCGTGTCTCTGTAGATTTTTTCTCTTTTGATTTCAGAATTGAATATCCAAGTGTTTTGATTACAGTGTTGCTCATGGGGTATTGTTTGATGAAGATGGTTACTTTGTTATTGGATTTAGGGTTACAGATTTTGGGTTTGTTTTGCCATTGGAGTTACTGAAGTTGTAAAAGCCATTGGAGTGAAAATCATCTTCAAATCCCTTGACTAAGTTTCTGTATGGTCCAAATGGGCTTGATTTGGTTAATTTGTCTGATTTTGCAGGTGATGCCCAAGTTCTTGAAAGGTTTTGAAGCTGGAGATTGAAGTTACTTATTCTCAAGAGACTTAATCACTAGGTGCTACTTGACCTTTAGCTTTAGCGAGAGACTTAACCACTAAGTATTGACGACTCTTGTGAGGCATTATTTTTCCTCACAAAAAACACTGGAGATTTATAATAGTTTTGTTCGATGTTTTTTGTTGGTTTAGATCTGATTTTTTTTTGGTTGTTGGATGTGTAGGTGAGAAGGGGTTTAAGTTTCTTGAGAACAGTGTTGAACATTACTCTGAGGAAGTGAAGAGAGAATATGAATCCCAATAACTGAATAATAAAGAAAAGGATATGAATCTGCTGCTTCAACCTCTGTTGCTCCACCTCAATCAAGTCAAAGAATAGATCCCCAATGGTAATACTTTTCAGTCAATAATCTAATTTTACCTTTTATTGAAAATACTTATTATTTGGTCAGTTTCTACTTCATTTAGCTTAAACTTTTGTTTTATCCTTTTGATTCTATGGTGTGCCATTATCAAGTAGGTGAAAACACCAGGAATGTAGCCCAGAGAGTTGCTGACCATTAAAGTGCTGCTCTTTGTATACTATGTATGCATGTGTGTGAGACCCCATACATATTTACTGAATCAGATGATGTTACCAACTTTGAGCATTGTTACATTTTGTTTCATATGATATGTTGATTAGTCTGAGTATGACAGCTAGCTATTAATTTTATTCCTTGCTGCTTGCTTCAAGTGAATTTTCTGTCCACGGTACTACTATAAATCATTGTCATCATTATCTCCACGATCTTTTTCCATTCAAAAGTATGTATTGAATCTCATACTAAGTTGTTTGTTTCTTTTGGAACAGGATGTTAAGTGCAAAGGATGCTTCAACAAGTAAGTTATCTTTAAATTTAGTTCTTAGTTATGAAAAATATGTTGCCTGTGATTTGAAAAATATATGATTGTCTGAATGTTTGTTTTTGATTGATGGCAGAACCAGTGTATTTAGTGGAAGGATCAAATAAGCAATAATGCTTTCTCTCATCAGTGCAATATCTTGTTCTGACTTCTTATTCTCTGAACTAGAAGCGATAATGGTGACTCTTCCGTCTCTTTACTCTTCCCTTTGCTTCTCTCTGTATCTATCTTTGTCTTGTGATTCTGCTTTAGTTACTTACTAACTGGATTTTAATTTGGTTTTACATTATTCAGCCTTCCCATAAATCATTTATGATCAAGAAGAAGCTCTTTAAAAAAATGAGACAAAACAGACCCATTGTGTTTTTTCAAAGACAAGCCCGAAGAGAATATCCGAAGGATGGTTCAGCTTGCCACTAGGCCTCTCTACATGAAAACATGATAGCAAGGCAACAACAGTGAAGCGTGTGATATATGATGATGGTACTCTCAGCTTGAGAACGTTGAAAATGCTTTTTACAGATTCTCCACAGAAAAAGGATTTTGAGTAACTTACTATATCCCTCTCTCTTTCTCTTAGTTCTTCAGATAACTATCTTGCACAAAAGAAAGTAACTGCACTTGAATAAACTAAACGTTTTCTTGGCTGTTGCATCTTGAAATCATTCAGTCACAATATGATATCTAAAAATTCAGTAGCAAGTGTTGCAGCCTTAATGAATCGTGTGATGATAATTGATAACTGGAATCAAAAGTTTTTCTTGTAAATATGTGGATATGTTCAACACCCTAATTATGGTTAAGATGCATTTGCTATTTATGGTAGAAACTACAAACATTGATACAAGTACAACCGGTGCATTCTTTTGATGTCTCATGAATTTATATACTCCCAAGTGTTTGTGATCTTCTTGCTAATAATAGAGTGACCTATCTTTTTAAAAAAAAATTGTTTGTGGTGCGTGGTTTGCATTTGGAGTTTAATAGACTTTGTCCATACAAGCTCATGTTTTAAAGTTTTTTAACTTGTGTCTTCAAAGCTTTTTATTTGTGTTGAATTGGAACTTGTGTAGGTCATTTCTAATGACCCATCCTGTTTGGTAAATGAGATGATTAAGGAAATTTAAGTACCTTTACTTCTAGGGAATGTATGCCTCTTATTTCTAGCCGTATCTTCTTCTGAGCTCTTTCTCCCTCATCCAAAAAACCCACTGAAACCTTAAAGTTGAAATATGATTATAGGTTTACGTTAAAACACTAAGTTCTGCCACTTCTGTAATATAGTTTGTTGAAATGGGTGTTCGGTTTCTGTTTGGCTATTGTAAATGATAGTTGTGTTATTTTCTCATGTAAAAGTGTATCATGCATATTTGCTTGAGTAATGTTTAAAATATTTGACCTAATTTGATGATTTTACCTATTGTAGTATGCTTTGGAGTGAAGTGTTGAGGGAAGCAATTTCCCAGATCAATACAAAAGCTACAACCAAAGCGTTTGTGTGCTGAGACAGTTGAACTTAATTTAAGGTTGGTCTGGAGAAAATGGCCCAAAAAATCACAAGATCTTTGGTGATCAAGTTGAAGTAGCCACATTTTCCCTCCCTTGGATGAAAGTCTGCATGCTTGGAGATGCCCAGTATGTTGAGGAGGTGAGCTTGTAATGGTATAATTGGTATGGTTGAACGTTGGTTTGACTTTGTTTTGATGTTGTATCAGTATAGTTCTATCACATGTTATGCGAGGACTTTAGAGATAGAAATTTTTGATGTTCTGTCATACGTACGCATTACTGCTCACCTGGTCAATGAAACATAACCAGTGGTACCATGTTGTGTGCGTATATATTATAATTATACTTGGACATAGATATCCATACATAGTTTAACTGGTCTTAGTCGCTTCTGTTAGTCAGGATATTATATGTTAGTTGGTGGTCTGATATGTCATAACAGTTTACATATTCTTAGATCCTGATAGGGGGAACGATTTCTTAGTGTTCAATAACACATACCATTGGGACTAGTCTCTCTTGAATCTGATTTAGGGTCTTATATAAATTGACGTCAGGCATATCTATAAGAAGTAAACGAATTGTCCATCTGTTGTAGTAATACATCGCTCCTTTGGAGTACAGGCTCAGAGGATCAGTCTGGAGTACATGGATGTTGATGGTCTAAAGAAGATCAACAAGTACAATAAATTTCTTCGTGTGCAATGATTTTAGCAGTAATAGTGCTCAGTGGTTTGTTGGAATTAACAAATCAATTTTGCACTACTGAGTTTTGAAGTATACCTTTGATAAAGGTACCAAATATTTATATCATGCTTTACTGTTATTTTTGTTTGAGTTTTGCTTTCCTTAGGTTCCATTTTGTAGATAGTTCTGATCTTCTTGGTATGTGTTTGTTTGTTTATATACATGACACAAAATTATCATTTTTGGAGGGATGAACCAGATCTGGTATCAGATGGTTCAATCTAAGGAACCTTAATCCCAGTCAATCTCTGTCAAATATTCACTAGATGTTACTACCATTTTTATTTGGTCCATTACCAACTTGTCAAGATTAACAAAGAGGGACATGTATGGATCATCTTTACATCCCTAGGAAATAGTAAAACTCCATTACTTGTTATTTTGAGTCTGTTGTTTCTAGTTTTCCTTCAGTTTATTAATCATACATATCTGAGGAGGTCGCTAATGTGAGTGAAGATTACATACATGGTTTAAGCAGTGGCTCTTATTGTGGCACTTTCCTTATCAACTCTTCAGTTTAGGACATCACTGTCTTAAACTTGGGGAACTGCAGGGCTTTTCTTTGCAGAGGTGATGTGGTTGATGCTCTCACGAGGGAGAACAATTAATGCTTTGACAAGAAGATGAGCGGAACAAAAAATATAGCAAGGTAGTTTACGGCTTACTCAAACTCAATAATTACTTTGAAAGTTAAAGGGTTGGAAAGGCTTTTTTATGTTTTTATTCGTAGTCATATTTTCATGCATCACTGGAAATGTTGTAGTGATTCCGAATGAGTTAGGTTTTGTTGATATTTCAGAACCTCGAACTTTCGATACATCGAACACCTATTAAAGTCTTTCAACTCTATAATATCTCTCCTTCATTTTCTCACCTTATTTTGATTTGCAGACATGGGAAGACAACTTTTTCAGTGTATCAGAACTGATATTTCATTCAAGACGACTTACACTGCTACAGTTATAATACGCCCAGATCCTGGCTCTTAGCTGCTACCAATCCCTCAATGATAGCCTAGGTCTTGCATGTCCTCGGAAGTCTCATAGTATTTTAGTCAGTTTTTCTTTTTAATCTACAATTATTTTGGATACGAGCACACAAATATGTTCCAAGTTTTTTTGTAATTTATCATTGTTCAAATCTGTTCTAATTGTAGTGATTGAAAACAATGAATAAAATCAAATATCTAAATAATTTTTTTTTTAAAGTTGATTTGGTTTTTTATTTTGTTACTGAATAATCCTTTAATATATACTCTACCAACACCTTAAGCAGCTCAATTGGTAACGGTGAAACACTTGAGAAACTCAATTTGTACAGGCTTAAGCCCTTAGTCAGCGACACCAACTACACATTTGACGACTAAAGGACCTACCAACAAAACAGTTGATGGCAACAAATCTTAACCAGCAACAAATAAAGTGGTTATAAAACTTCACCGACTAATTATTCTGTGGCTGGAATCCTTGAGCCACTGAAATTTCAGTGCCCAGAGCGCTCAACCAACTATTAAGCAACTAGATATTTAGCGGGTAAACACTTTAACCAACAAAAATTAAGTGGATAGAGCACTTAACCATCCAAACATTTAGCGGCTAAACTCCTTTACCCACAAGGGCGAACGCATAGAGCAACTAAAATTTAGTGGGTTAAATACTTTTATCAACTGACAGCGTATTATAATTGGCCACCTCTACCAACAATGTATAAGTCTTCAACAACATATATTTTTGTGGGATATATATTTCACCAACAAAAACTTAATGCTCTACCAATGACAGCCAATGCTTACTGAAAAATTGTGCCAACCAGAACTTGAGTCGCTTCACTGAAGTTGAAAGATACTTGTTCCAACCAAATTGTTGGTATAAACCTTTAGCAAATCGGTATTTACCTACTGAGCGTATCCGTTGCCATGTCGGCGGTTATAGAGCTCCAACCACTCAAAACGTCCTTGTACCAACTGAATCCTGGTAGTCGCTAAAGTCCAATTTTCTTGTAGTTAAATGTTTGTTGGTAAAAATAAATATTCAAAGAAAGCAGTACTTAGCTTTAATATGATCCGTTGTTGATGTCGTGCGAGAAGTATCGTTGTTGAAAACGTGTGAGAAGTATTTTGCAAGAAGTTGTTGCCGGCCTCGCGTGAAGAAAATTGTTGTGCGAAGAAGATGGTCACTGAAGGAAGGTGTTTATGAAGCGAATACTCGCGAAGTAAAAATTTTGTAAAAATATGAGAAGGGCGAGACTTGAACCCGCTACCTTAAATTGCTCAGCCAACAATTGACCAACTGTGCCAATTCTCTTGTGCGGAAGAATCAAACAACGCTTGGAATTTACCCCCATCTTCTCCCTTGGCAATTCAATGAAAAATTTATGAGAAATATGTGCTAAGTTGGATCCGATCGCGTAACCTAGAACTCGTCCAACAAGCCTTCGTAACAGTTTTTCCTGCCACTATTTGCGAAATAAGTCATGATCCTGGATACATGTTCTTATTTTCTCCCTTGGTGATTCATCACAAAAAAAGTTCATCTTTTCTCGTTGGCAATGGAGCTTCTTCTTTGTTGTATTATTTTTTTGCCTCTTCTTTAAGTGCGGGTATGCTATAAAATGAAATGTTATGACAGAGTATGTTTTCTCTCTTGGTAGTTCAGACATAAGAAATTTGTCTCCATCGCCCTTGGGACTTTGTCGCTGCTATTTCTTCGTTGGTTATTCCTAGTTCAAGCGAACAGAATATTCTCAAACTAATTGTTTTTTCCTTCTTACTGATGCTATCCTTCCCGTTATCAGAGTCTCGAGAATTTCACATGTCTTTTGCATATTTGTTGTTCTTTTTTTATTCTTCCTCTTTCTACTCAGTCCTTCGCCCGTAACAGCTCACAAACTCCATAAACTTCGCCTTTCCTAGGTTACTAGTGTTTTATTGTTGTCAGAATATCACAAGCTAGGATTTCTTCATGTTGTTATCATATCTCGCCTTATTAAAGAAGCTTCGAACTCGTTCTTAGATTTATAGTTCTTGATAATGACAGATGAAATGAATATGCTTTTTATTAAAATGACAAACAATATTTCAGGCCAATAAAGCTGTCTCCGACAGTAACTATTTATACAGCAAATATGTGAAGCACACATGAATAGAATCTACACCATACACGTGTAGTGAGAACAATGGTTAGATCAGAGGAGTTCACACATGTTCAACTCACATTAAAAGAAAGTACAGAGACAGACTAAATCTAGATAAAGGCACAATTACCCCCCTCAAACTGAAGAGGACCTTAATTTGTGAACCTGAAGTTTGGCCCTTAAGAAACAAAACCTTGGACCTTGAAGTGTTTTGGTGAAGATATCTGCCACCTGCTCAAGAGTATTAACATAAAAAACATCCAGAGCCTTAGATTGCACCAATTCTCTGACAAAGTGATAGTCAAGAGCAACATGCTTCATCTTACTATGCTGAATAGGATTAGAAGCTAAGGAGATTGAGCTGATGTTGTCACACCCTAATCTTGGAACAACTGGTAATGGAAAATGAAGATCATTGAGAACAAAACACACCCACACAAGTTCTGCAGCATTGTGAGCTAATGTTTTATATTCTTCCTCAGTACTAGACCTTGCAACTGTACTTTGCTTTTTAGATGACCAAGAAATGGGATTTGCACCCAGAAATATACAATAGCCACCAGTTGATCTCCTATCATCAATGTTGCCTGCCCAATCAGAATCTGAAAATCCCAGCAAAAAAGAAGAACCCTTTGTGAACTTGATGCCATACTCCAGTGTGCCTTTCAAATACCTTAGAATTCTCTTAACAGCTTCAAAATAAGTAGTAGTGGGATGTTACATAAACTGGAAAACCTTATTGACTGCATAACATATGTCAGGTCTGGTCCATGTCAAATATTGAAGAGCTCCCACATTTGATCTGTATTCATAGGGATCATCAAGTAAAGTGCCACCTGATTTGCTTAACTTAAGTGTTGCAGAAGAAGGTGAGGTACAAGACATTGCACCAGTCATGTTGTTTTTCTTTAGTAGGTCAATAACATATTTTGACTGAGAAAGATGTAGAACAGACTTATCCATTTTAACTTCTAATCCCAAAAAATAATGAATGGGTCCCAAATCCTTTATAGGAAACTGAGCTTGTAGTTGAGTTACCAAGTCAGTCATATGAGTGGGATTATTGCCAGTTACCAGGATATCATCCACATAAACTAGTACTATTGTGATGGATGACCATACTTTGTAGACGAATAAAAGAAGTATCAGCATAAAAGGTCACAAATCCAAGTGAAAGAAGAGCTTTTGCAAGTTTAGCATACCATGCTCTGTGTGCTTGCTTTAATCCATAAATGGATTTATGAAGCAGACATACATGATTAGGATATTGGGGATTAATAAAGCCAGGGGGCTGAGCCATAAATACCTTTTCTTGTAGATCACCATGAAGAAAAGCATTACTCACATCCAGTTGAGTAATGGACCAATTATACTGAACAACAAGAGCAAGAACAATTTTAACAGTTGTTGGTTTGACCAAAAGGCTAAAGGTTTCTGTAAAATCAAGACCTGGTTGTTGATGAAAGCCTTTGGCCACTAACCTTTCTTTATGCTTGTCCACTGACCCATCTGCATTGTATTTGATCCTGAAGACCCACTTACAACCAACCACATTCTGCTCTGGGGAAGCATGTACATAAGAACAAGTGCCAGCATCAATTAAAGATCCATGTTCCTGAAATAGAGCAACTTTCCACTTTGGATCCTTGATGGCTTGTGTGAAACAAGTTGGAATAGGAGGAGCTTTATCACTTAAGAAAGCTGCAGGAAACAAATGCTTAGTAGCAAACATAGTCTTAGGTCTGAACACACCTCTTTTAGCCCTAATAACCATGGAATGATCATTTTGAGGAAAAACATGAGTTGGAGATGGTAAAATGGAAGGAGAAGTTGAAGTATGAGTAACAGACTCAATGACAGGTGTTTCAAGAAGGGAACAAGAAGATATAGGAAAAACATGAATCTTAGCTGGCACAACTGCAGAAGGAGTTAGAGATGAAGTTGCTTTAAATGGAAAACTGGATTCATTAAAGGGAACATGTTTAGAGATGTAGACCTTACCAGTTGAAAAATCATAGCACCTGTAACCCTTGTGAAAAAGGCTGTAGCCTAGAAAAACAAAATGCTTGCTTTTAGGTTGTAACTTATTGGTTGTATATGGTTTCAACCAAGGAAAGCAGGAGAAGCCAAAAACTTTAAGAAAGTCATAGTCAGGAGACTTATGAAAAAGGAATTCAAAAGGAAATAGGATTTGAAATTCAAAAAGAGCTTGCGGCGCAGCTTGTTGCATGTTTTCCTATTACGTCGATGTAATTTATAATTGCTAATAAAATTGAAAACAAAAGGAGATACAAAATTTAAAGCCCTGTCTGGTAATCTATTAATAAGATAATTTGCAGTTTGAAAATACTCAACCCAAGAAATTGATGGGAGACCAGATTGAATGAGAAAAGTTCTGCCAATATCTAAAATGTGTTTATGTTTTACTTCAGCAACACCATTTTGCTCAGGTGTGTTAGGACATGAAAAGTCATGGAAATTTCCTTTGTGTAGCAGAAAATCTTGAAGAAGGTTACTAGTAAACTCACCACCATTATCAATTCTAATACACTTAACAGACAGAGAAAGTAAATTTTCAATTTGAGTAACAAAGTTGATAAACACTTGTCTGGAATCATATTTATGAACTAATGGAAAAATCCAACAATACTTAGAATACTCAACTACAACATTTTCATAGTAGAATGAGCCAGAAATAGAACTGACATGACAAGGACCCCATAAGTCCATATGAAGTAACTCTAGAAGTTGCTTAGCAATAGCACTGGAAAGACTAAATGGGAGTTTATGACTTCTTCTTAACTTATAATAATTACAAAATAAAGGTTTTCTAGATACACTAGGTAGTTGTAAATTATGACAGAGTCTTTGCAAGGTTTGAAATGAAGGATGACCAGGTCTTTTGTGTAAGATGTCACTGGTGATGAGAGAACTGGAGTATGCAGCAAAAGCAGTTTGAGATTTAAAATTGATAGGATAAAGTCCATTTTTATGTGTCCCTTGCAAAAGAATCTTCTGTGATTTCAGATCCTTCACATAAAAACAAAAAGAATCAAAGGTGAATGAGCAATGATTATCTATGGTGAACTTATGGATAGATAATAGGTTTTGAGAGGCTTGTGGAACAACTAAAATGTTACTAAGATTGAAGGATTGATCATTCACATGTTTTATAGAATGACAAATGTGAGAGATGTGCATACCTTGGCCATTAACAGTTGAAATCATCTCAGCACCATCATAAGGAGAGGAATGAGTGAGAGTAGCATCATCTGAAGTGATGTGGTTGTTAGCTCCACTGTCTGCATAGTAGGTAGATTCATCAAAGATATTTGCAGCTGCTAACATGGCATGAAGGTTTGCTGGTGGAGGTTTTCCTTGATAGGAGAAATTTAGCCTCTGATAATACTCATTAGCCTCATGACCAATTTTCTTACAGATTTGACAAGGTAAAGGCTTAGAAGGATGTCCCCTTCCATAATAATGTCTTGAAAACAGGTTGGGATTAGGATACCTACTCCAACGACCTCTTGAACCACCTCTATTATAACCAAAATGAGAGTAATAAGGTCTAGGAGTATAACTAGAGCCAAATCTGAATTGCTGAGATTGTTGAGCTGCAAAAGCTTTAGCATCAGAATCAATCTTGTTATTGGTGCTAGCAACTTCCCCACTCATGAGTAGATTATGCAATTCTTTTCTTGAAACTTGAGGATTTCGAATTCGGATAAAAGTAGCAAAGGAATTATATTCAAGAGGGAGTCCAGAGAGAATAATTACCACCATTTCAGTGTCTGAGATTTGAGATCCTGCTGTGAAAATTTGATCTTGAAGACTTTTGACTTCCATGAGGTATTTTGCAACAAAACCACTCATTTTTAGAGATTGAAGCTTGGTTCGAAACTGAATATCATGAGTTGCAGAAGTATGAGCAAATCTTTCTTGAATACTTAGCCATAATCCCTTGGAAGTATCAACACCAGTAACATAACCAATCACTGAATCATATATAGTTGATTGAATCCAAAGAAGAAGATTGTTGTCTTCTGCAATCCAATCTTGATATTCTGCTAGTTGAGCTCTTGTATTACCTTGATCAGGACATGGAAAGAACCATCAATAAACTTTTCAACCTGAAACTTCTTGAAAAGTGGTAATATTAAGGCTTTCCATATGATAAAATTATCATCCTTGAGCTTCAAAGGAATGATATGAGCAATAATATTGAGCGGAAGAGTGGAAATACGAACATTAGATCTTTGATCCATTAAATGAAATCAAGATAGAAGAAAAGATTTAAGAAACAAGTACAGATATGAAATCAGGGAGATGTTGAGTAAGAATCAACCAGTAAATCAAGATTCGTGAATGAATTTTGATGAGAAAGAATGAAAATATCTAAAAAAAGGAAAAATAGATCTGAAAAATGTTCAAAAATTGAATCAAGAAATGCTGTAAAGTATGAAATATTCACCAAAAGCAATAGAAAATCACCAAAGAAATGTAAAAAGATCAGAAAAATACTCAGAATTTTGATGAAGATGATGAAAAATTCACCATTAAAGATCAAAAGCTAATAAGCTTTTCCTGCTCTCAGTACCATAATGACAGATGAAATGAATATGCTTTTTATTAAAATGAAAAACAATATTTCAGGCCAATAAAGCTGTCTCTGACAGTAACTATTTATACAGCAAATGTGTGAAGCACACATGAATATAATCTACACCATACACGTGTAGTGAAAACAGTGGTTAGATTAGAGGAGTTCACACATGTACATCACACATGTTCAACTGACATTAACAGAAAGTATAGAGGCAGACTGAATCTAGATAAGGGCACCATTACTTGAATTTGTTGGATTGATCGTGACGTATTCTATCGCCTGCAAAACCTCCTCCCAGTCCAACTTCTTTACCTGCCATCTTCTCCGCGTTATTGTTCCTGTTAGAATAGTTCCCATCGTTCTCCCTTTGAATCTGTGATACATCGCTTGGAATTGTACTTCATTGGAGCGACTTTGAGTCTGCAAGTTCATCACTTTCTCGTCATTTAAAGGGATGTGAATCTCTCTTCGCGCTGTGGCACTCTTATCTTCGCGCTATGATGATTTGTCCCTCTTCATTACTTCAGGCGCGTGAAGCCTCTTCTCCCTTGATGGTTCGTGTAAAAAAGCTTCAATCTCCCATATAATTTTTCGCGTAACAAGGGTTATAATCCCATCCCACCATGCCAATTCCTCGTCTGCCACTAACAGTTTGTTCTCGGCAAAGCTCTTTCGTGTAACAGTTTATGTTAGAGTTGCAAACATGAACATTTCTTTCCTTCGCCTGCACTCTCTTTCGTTGTGGGCGATGCTATAGAAACTAAAATTTCTGCTGAAAATTCCATTGATTACCATCTCTTTCTACACATCGCTGCAAGCAAGCAATTAAGTCAATGGCTAATCTATAAAGTTTGAAGACAATTTATGCCACACGAAGAATTAAATCTATTGTTGGAAAACCATATGATTTTGTTCAGCTAAAAGATCCCCTAATAATGACGAAGCTTCAATGCCCAGTGTTTTCAAAATCCGTCAAATGGGTTTGTAGAACAGGTTCTGCTGATTTTAAATCTGTAGCCAAAACTCATTTCAAACCAAGGTTTTGGAATGAAAATCGATTTTTTGTTGAGAAACAAGCTATGGTTCTTATAAGATTTTTGTTTAAAATCACTAGATCTGGAAATCCAAACAATAAAATTAAAGAAACAAGAGAGGAATTCATCCTTTTAGGGGTAATTCGGTGATGTAGCTTCGTTTAATTTCATTTTGTTTCTTTTTCTTCATCCGGTCTTGATGCAGCATTAACACCTCTCTTGATTTTGTGAACTATTGGTGAGTTTGTTTATTGAGAATGTAAGGTTTTCGCCCGAAACTTCCATATTTGCCCTTGTAGCTTAAAGATCCAGTAAGATTTGTTTTCCGAAGAAACTTTCTCAAATCAGAGGTAGGATAAATCTTTCAATCTCCCCTCCTTCTAGCACAAAAATGTAGTTGTGGATTTTCTCACAAATACACCCACTTCTCTATTTGAAGATCTAAACATATTTCATGTAGGAATGAAGAAAAAGGTGCTAAAAATGTAAAGTAACACAAGGGTTTTTACATGGTTAAATCAATGTGATCTACATCCATGGTTCTTCATTATGAGTATGAGATTACATTGAAGTTTACATGGAGACTCCATTAGAGAGTTTGTGGAGCTCTAGATCTAGGTGACGGAGGATGAAGAGAGGGAGTAGGATATGATAATCTTGGTCCCTCTTTTTCTCTTAGTCTCTTTCTTTATATACTAGGGCAACTAAAATAGTAAATTACAAATACAACCTTTGCTAGGCTTAAATGAGATATAACCAATCCTAAAGTATTAAGTTGCATCGGATTTCAGGTCGCGCTACGCATTGAGTTGGACACCATTTCGTCGTTCCCTTGCTATATTGTTCTTCTCGCGCCGTAAGATATCCTTGATCCATTTTATATACGTTGTGCGATATTTCGCCCCCACAAGAACAATTGTTTGGCTCTGCTGTCTAGTGTTTTCATTTCCTTCCACAAAGTACTGTTATAAACATTACACCATTGAGCTCTAGATTACTGATGAAAATTACACCATTTAGCTCTAGAGTGTTGAATTTTTCTAATATCATGCTCTATGTTCACTTGAACATTATGAAACACCACACTACACCTTTATTTCCATATATTTGACATTAAAGACTCGCCAGAAGTATCATGTTACTAGTCAATCCTAGTGGATTATTTGGTTGTTGGTACCAACTAGTGATCAATTCCTTCACAATCTTGTCAGCAAATGAACCTGTAAATTAAGTTATTATTAACATCATTCCAAAAGTTTTTAGCAACATAACACTCTAAAAGCATATGATTAATGGTCCCAGTTTCAGAGTTATAGAGAGGACAAATTTCAGGCATATCAAGGACATATCTAGAGAGTCTAACTCTTACAGTAAGACAATTATAGATCCATTTCTACGGAAAATGCATAATTTTAAGTGGCAGAGAAGTTTTCCAAGGGAAGGTAACACCATTCACCAGAAACCCATTTATATGATTCTATTGCTTATGCAAGTGTCGCCTACTTTGCTAGCATCCCTCTTTTGATTGATGGAAAGATTGCGCTAGACCTTTAAAATATGATATGTGTATGGCTTTTGGTCATTCTTTATTAGACGAAAACTGTGATGACCAAGAAGAAAGGGATTATCAGAGAAGCTTGGAGAGTTTGTCCGAGGTAGACAGGATATTGAGGAGAAATGAGAGAGACTCTAAGAAGAAGGAAAGGGAACTAAAAATGCTTTATTGGAATGGTAATCCCATAAACTCTAAGGATGACAAAGAAAATTTAGGTAGAGGTTGTAGAACACAGGTGAAGAAGAAAGGGTGATTATGCATCTAGTTTGTTTTTTCTTTGTAGTAGTTGGTTGTTTGCCCCTGCATGTTGCTGGAGCTGTGGTGTTTTTTTGTTGTTTTTGGAGGCTTTATCCTTCACAGAGACCAGCCTAGGCGTCCTCAAGCTGTATTTCTTTTTCTTGTTTTGAATGTATTAAACCTTTTAAGTCAAAAAATAAAAAGATGTAGCTAGTTTTTGCATATAAACCCCATTATAAGCAGGTGTTAATCTCAACTTATCCTCACCACTTGGCCACTGCATGAATATCAAAGAAATCATTCAAAATATCTAATTGCCAACATTTTGAATCCTTGATGATCTATTGTTTTCATATGAACTGATACCAGGTTAGATCTAGGAGGATGTCGTCGTCCTGGTATCCAAATATCTTTTCATGTTGTTTTACATTTTCTAAGCCTCTACAAATTCCTGTCCATACCAAATAACCTTTAGTTATCTCAACATAATATAAAAGGTTTATAGCAGGGAATATTTATCCCTCATTATGGAGACTAATAAACTCTCTTCTTCAGTCAATATTCCCCATGCCATGTTAGCTGACAGGGCCTTATTAGTTGTTTCATCCTTCCTAATTCTTGACCCCAACAGACTTGGGACTGGACCATAATATCCTACTTTATAAGACTAAGGTTTCTACCTAAGCTTTTTTATGAAAATTTATTTTTATACCATTTATTTATTTTGTCTATCATCCCTTTTGGCATGGGGAAAACAAAAAGATGGTGAGATGCTAGAGACCCCAGCACATGCCGAGTTTGCAAAGTCATATACCAAGTTGGTTTAAGGATTTCCAAATAGCTAAGTTGTCTTTGGATCTATCAACAAGGTGATCACCAAAGGTGACCATCTTGTTTTTTTGTATGAGCATTGGCACTTTGCGATACTTATCTTACAAAGCCATCCTCCTAATTCCAAGGGTACCTGCAATCTAGTTCTTAATATTGTCAAATTTTCATCAGTCTTTAGGCTGAAAAAAAGTAAAGATTTTTCAAAATTTAAGGACTGTCTAGGAAACTTACTAAACAAATTAATAATTTGATGCATAGAAGAAGCGTGAAATCGAACTACTATCTAATACTCATAATTCTGAGATACCATTCTCTAGAAACTCACTAATTTCATTAATAAGAATCTTCACCCTCACACTAAAACATAGAGCTTCTTATATAGATAACTTCTCACGAAATAATCATATATTCCCTAAGGCAGTGACTAAATGCAATCCACTATTGGGTTAAATGCAACCCTAACTAAATACAACCCTCTTAAATATGTAATTAGCTAAATGCAATCCATATCACTTTTAACAATTTTATTAAATACAACCCATACCTATTTGAACGGTTTCCTTCTTCTCCTCTTTCTCGTTGAATATCCCAAGTTATTAAGAAGACGAAGTATGAAGTTGTTGTTTAAGATTAAATAGAAGATATATGAAGTTTTCAATTATCCATCGGGTTTTTTTTTTAGCTGTTTGTAGGGCTTTTAATTTTTGGCCAGTTTTCTTTTGAATTATGTTGAGATTTAAACTCATCAAGCTTGATCAAGAAGGGTTTCTCCTAGTGCTTGAGATTTTGTGTGTGTTTGATTTTAAGGGCAGCATTTTCATATTGATTCATTGAATGGGAGATAACTAGACAACAAAAACGCCAGAATTATACTAATTCATTATTAGTAAAAAGGGCAGAATTCTGTAGCAACGGATCCTTCCTCAAGTTAATATTCAAAAATCACACGGTAAATAATTTTGAGTGAGTTAGTCTGTTAGAATTAAGGTTTGACTTGATTTTTTTGGGTTGTATTTAGTTATTTTAACATTTGAAGAAATAAAATCTCTAAAAGTAAAACCCTAATTGTATTTAACCCAAATGTGGGTTGTATTTAGTCAATGCCTTCCCTAATTATCAAAATACTTGTTACCTTAGCTAATAGACATTTTATAAATTAATAAAATACCAGATTCAATATATTAAAATATTTTTAAAGTTTTCTTAAATATTCAAAACGAAATTACCCTAATAAATAAAATATAATTTCCTAAATATCATAATAATGATTATAAATAAGCATATTTGCTTTCCATAAATACTCTATCATAATCTCATCAAGGTTTTAAGCACCAATTAACAGTTGACCTATATATAAAAGATTAAACAGTCATCAACAAAATATAAGTGTCTGATTGGTGGATAATTTGTTGTTACTTTTATGCCTTACGGATGACCATTACATTTGGCATCAATTACAGTAAAACTATGATAAATTAATTGCCTTGGGACCGAAGAAATTATTATTTTAGCGAAGTTATTAATTTATCAAGTTAAAATTTATCCTGTACAAACTCTGTTGGGATAATATAATTTTATTATTTTAGAAAAGTACTTAATTTATCGAATATTAATTAATTGAAGTTATATTGTAGTTGTCTAAATAAAGACTCCATACAAATGATAAAAAAAATAGAGTGACATCGGTCTCCTAGTCTACAACCCTTTGTAGGATAAGAAACTTCACCTGATTCATTTAGCAAAATAGAAGCAGACACGGTAGATAGGATGAAGGACCTCAAAATTAAGGGTGTTCTAGAAACTAACCTCAATTATGAGTACACCATTCAACAGAAAAAAAAAAAAAAACATTATTGATGTATCTAATGATGATTTAACCCGGGGCGAAGCCGGGGGTAGAATAATCGGGCCATCCCCCCCCCCCCCCCCAATTTTTTTTTTATAATTTACTGTTTAATAACCTTTTATTTTCTCATATATTTTTGTGTTCAGCCCCCTAAATATGACTCCCTCCGTCCTAAATTATTAGTCCGCCTTGACTAAGTCAAGATATTAAGGAGACTAGATGAGTGTGCAAAACTATCCCTATTAAATGCTATGTTATTATTAAAATTAAAAGGAGTATATGCAGCATGTAAGAAAAATACATATTTGGTAATTTTATTATTTATAAAAATGTTTAAATAGAAGATAAAAATAAAAATATTAATGGACTGATTTAATAATTTTATTTCCTATTTAGGAAGATATCATTTAAGACGTTTAAATAAAACATAAAAATAAAATTATTTATGGATTGATTTGGTAGATTTATTTCTTATTAAGGAAGATATCATTTAAGATGTTTGATTTGTTATATTTAAAAATAATTTTATCATTATAAAAATTGAAGATGATATTTGAGAGTTTGATTAAAAAATATGATATAAACAGAAGTTGGCAAGTATTTTAGGACAGACGAAAATAGATTAGATGATAGAAATTTTAGGACAGAGGGAGTACTATTTAGTACGCAGAAAGTTTACATATATATTTTGATAAAAATGAATTTCATCCCCTTTAATGTTTTTATTTGGCTCAGCCACTGGATTTACCACATACTTACGCACTTATTGGTTTTTTTTTTCTTTTGTTTTTTTTTCATATCTTAATTCTTACTTTCATTTTTGTTCATTTGTTGAATATTTTGGGGTATCTGTTTTGTGGAAAGGCGATTACCCTTTTCCTTGATGTTCTTGTGTTTTTTAAGTAGAAACTACCATATAGTCCTAGAAATAATAACAGAGTTAGTTTGGTTCTGTTGACCTAATCAACAATCTGTTTAGTCTTTTTTTTAAATAATATTGTTGTCTGGTCCTATAAATTATTGTTTGGTCCTAGGGTAGACAATATATACCAGCACGGGATGATGTCATGTATGATGTAATTGTCATTCGGTAGTGGAAGAATACCCTTTTAGGACCATATATATACTCAATTATTAAGAGAGAAGAGAATCATTTTCAGATTTTTTTTCTTTTTCCTCTCTTTTCAGATCTATTTTTTTATTTTATTTTTATTTATTTTTGCTTATGAAGATGATGAAGACGACGGCGATGATGATGAAAATACTTCTTCTTCTTCCATTTTTTCTTGGTTTTTGACGATGAAGATGATGATGAACGATGAAGTTTTTTGTGTTCTTCTTCTCTGCTACTGTTGTTGTTATTGAAGATGATAAAGATATAAAGAATGAACTCCATTTTTAGATCTTTTGATTCATTGTTTATTTGGAAAAATGAACTCTGATTTTTTTTGTGTGTTCATGTTAAAGATTGAACTCTGTTTTATATGGATTTTTTTGTGTGTTCATGGTAAAGAATGAACCATGTTCTAGGTTTGAATTAGTTTTTTTTTAATAGGTGTTCATTTTAACGAATGAACTCGTATTTTTGTTCTCAATAAAAACTTTGATTGAATGTTCATTTTGGGTATTCATTTGAAACAATGAACTCTGATTTTTGTTCATAAAAATGAATTTTGATTGGTGTTCATTCGGAAGAATGAATTCTGATTTTTGTTCATATTAATGAACTTTGATTGAATTTTCATTTGAAAGAATGAACTTTGTTTTCAGACTTGATTTTGTGATTTTGATTAGGTGCTCATTTGAAAGAATGAACTCTATTTTCTTTTTCATACTAATTAATTTTTTGTTGTGTGTTCATTTTAAGAATGAACTCTAATATATAAAAAGCATTTCGGAACACCTGATAGTTCATCAAACAGAATGAACTCCTACGAAAAAATAAGTAGGAAATTCAGAGTTCATCAGAGATCATGAACTCAATTAATCATGAAAATACAAAAATTATGGAAATTAATGCTAAAATAATACGAAAGGGTATTTTTGTCCATTTTATATTTTCAATTAATTATGGACCAAACATCAAACGCCTTTTCCCGCTGGACCAAATAGGCTTGGGATAACCTAAAAAGGACCAAACGATAATTTCCCCTCTTCTTTTTTTTAATTTATTTTTAATTTCGTAATTTTAATTTTGGAATAAACGTTTATATATAGTTACGGAAATAAACACTATGGTTTGAGTTTTTGGTTGGATGGTGAGTTTTAGTTTTTCAAATTTGTATTCGATGACCTCAAGAGCCATCTTATGTGTATTGTGCTACAGGAAATTTCGTTGTTATACCCCTGCCACTTGAATTTGTACCTGCGTTGGAATGTCTTCCATGACTGTCAATGCTGCATGTTGGGTTCATTTTCAAACTTTACAGAGCAGCTCTCTAGAGTCAGATTGGTCTGAGGCGAATCTGGAATTTAACACCTCATGGTGTTTAATATTTTGACTTCTAGGATGAATGATAACTTACCAATCAATGATTTGCACATTGTAAACAGATATAGGCCTGATTTTCAACCCGATAGACAACCATAGGCCCATTTTTTTCAACTTTGCAAATCTAGGCCTCTATCCATGTTTCCATCCAAATCCGTTACTTTTGTCAATTTCCTGGTCAACACGATCAATTTCTCCTAAGATGAGATAATGACGAAAAATTACCCATTTACCCTTTGTACACGTGTCGTCATTTTGGTGTATCTGATAGCAGTGTTAATCCCGTAAAGAATCAACAGCTTGGATTAGATGGAATTGATATCAGACAAGTGTGGTATCAAACGTGTCACATGCCGTGTGTGAAATTATTTGTCTAACACGTGTGGCTCAAATAAGATGGATCTGGGAACGTTCATCAAAAATTATTTGATCTCGATGAGTTTTGACGGCGAAAGATTATTTTCACTTCGTAATTAACGAAGGCATTGAGACGGTCTTCTCGAATCATATGATCTCGACGATTTTTGACGGCTACGATTATTTTCACTTCATAATCAATGACAGCATTGTGATATCTGAGACGTTCATCAAAATACATTTGATCTCGACAATTTTTGACGGCTTGAGATTTGATACTTTTTACCTACCAGGCGGGAAAAAGAGACAGAAGATACATAATCTCTTCAGTGGCTCCATTTTTATTTTTTTCCTTCTTCTCTCTGTTTTCTTCTTTCGATTTTCTTTCTTCTCTCTATGTTCAGTTCTTTGTGTTACAGAGAATAAGTCTAATAGATTTCATCACTAAGAAGATGGGTATACCTAATAGATCAAAGAAACGGATATGTCTGATTGATTCAGAGGCTAAAGTAAAGATAGGTAAAACTAAGAAAACAAAGAAACGACAAAGTAAACCACGAATGGAGAGGTAATTGACAAACCTTAAGCCTATATTTGTTTCATTAGCATATTATTGTTTATATATTCTGAGATTTTGATATACAATTTCTAGGGTTTATAGTTTTCATATTTTTCAATTTCTAGGGTTTATTATTTTGCGATAAGATTGTTAGATTTTGAGATAATGGTTTTGTTTTCACTTCTTTGTGAATCGAATTTTCCAGGGTTTGTGTTTGATTCCTAGGGTTTGTGTTTAATTTCACTTCTATGGTTTGTCATAGATTTCTAGAGTTTTTGTTTGTTCCCTATTTTAATTTCATTTTATTTTAGGGTTTCTTTATTATTTTCTTTTCTAATTTGATTTATGTTTCGTGTAGGAATGGTGTTGTTGTTGACAGGATGCCTTTCAGAAGTTTTAAGGTAAATGTGATAGGAACTTGCCAGAGTTTTGAGTTTAGGGACTGTGCTAGAGAAGATATGGGTCTTGATAGGTTAAAGGACATGATCAAGCCAAACTTGAAAATAAAGGGTGATGAAAGCATAGACATATTGTGGTTAGAGGATGCTTGTACTCCAATGTCTTTGTTTAAGGAAAAAGAATTCAAGGCTTTATGGGATAGTGCAGATTTTGATGAGAATGGTTGGAGTCAGGTTTATATGCAAGTGTTGGAGAGTAGTAAGGATAGTCAGGTTCCTGGTACAATTCCTCCACACAAGCACATGACACCGGTTAAGATGACACCCCCAAAGAAGCCAGTATCCAAAAGAAATAGTACACCAAAGAAAGCAACAGTATCTGAACAAATTCGAAAAGAAACTCAAGCAGTATCAAAGTGTAATACACCTAGAAGTTCAAGAATAAGCCCAAGGATATCATCATTGTTTAAGAAGCAAATTGGAGGAAAAACTAAGAAGAAGTTGTTTGTTGAATTTCAGATGATGAAAAAGTATGTGTACAAACTCAAGCAACAGAGTCAAGTGTGGATAATGATGAAGTTTATGTTCCTCAATTCTGTGAAGAACCTCAACCAACACAGGAAAGTGTAGCTAAAAACATGCCTGATCCAAATGAATTTGTTCCTCAAAGCACAACACAAACAACTATGGCGGAAGAAGAAGAAGAAGACTTTAATCATGACTTCTGGGTTGAAGATACAACACAAGAAAGTGTTGTTCAAGATATCTACAGATTGAGTCAAGAATATAAGAAGAGTGATGAGTTTGTAGTTCCACTTCCAAATGTTGAAGAAGATGAGTGCCATCCTGATGAGGATATCAACAATATCCCAGGATATGAACAAGAGTTTAAAGATGATATGGATTACAAGAAGTTTTTGAAGAAGGTTGAGAATGGGTATTTATCAGACAAGTGAAGTTACAGTGAGAGTGAAGGTGAAGGTGAAGGTGATAATGATGTTGGCAGTGTTGATGGGGATCCAGATTTTGGTGAAGTTGAGGTGGAGAATGACAAAGAAGGTAATTCTTTTTGTCTACATTTGTTGTTTGTCATATTTGTTGATATTGTTGTTTATTGAAAATTGGATTTGATGTTAAATACTAATACTGTATTTATATTTTTGTTTTCTTTGTTTAATTGCAGAGGACCATTATGGGGAGTTACTGGATTCTGAATCTGAAAAGGAACTTACTGGTAATGTTATTTGTTTAAATATGTAGTGTGTTTACATTTATTGTTTGTTTACATTTGATGTTTGTCTATATTTGCTGTTTGTTTACATTTGCTGTGCATTTATGTGTTTTTTTTTTACTTGATCAGATCAAGATGAACAGGTTGGAGTGGAGCAGACTAAGTTAAATGGGCCTGAGTGTAGTGGGGTTACTCATGATTATTTAGAGTTTGAGAAGGAATATGCAGATCACCTAAAGGAATTAGATGATCAGGCATTGTTCCCAGGTGAAGATGAAGAGTCATTGGATCCAAATGCCTCATCGTTGGAAGTAAGTTTATGAGTAAAGAATCTTTCTACAAGCATGTGAATAACTTTTGTGTCATGAACAAACACCAGACATATGCTACTAAGAATTCTACAACCAAGATGAGGGTCAAGTGCATTCATTAGAGGACTCAAAAATGTCCAATGTTCATTTATGGCATGGTGAAGAAAGGTGAAGGTAAAACTTTCACCCTTAGAGGCTTTAATCTCACTCACACCTGCAATGTTGACAAAGATGACTTGAACAAGCTCACAAACCCAAAATATGTAGTTGACTGGTACTATGAGAAGATGAAGACTGAACTTGGCATTAATGAACCAGTACCATGTCCAAATGACTTAGCCACACAGTTCAACAAAGGAAGAAAGGTTAATATCAAGTATCATACTGCATGGAGAGCAAGGGTGAAGGTGTTGGAGAAACTACATGGAAGTTATGAGAAAAGCTACCAACTAGTGCCTGCATTCTGTGAAATGGTCAAGGTATAACACTTTCTTTAAGGTTTTTTTATATTTTAGTTTATTTCCTTACTTTTGTCTAAGTAAAGTTTATATGCAACCAACCCTGAAAATGTTCATGTCACATTGTTTGTAGATGAGAAACCCAGGCAGTGTAGATACTTTTTCTTATGGAACTACAACCAACACTTTCTTGTCCATGACTATTTTTTCCAAAGCCACTTTAGTTAGTTTCTTGTCTGGTTGTAGAAAGGTTATTGGTCTGGATGCATGCCATTTGAGTGGGAAGTTTGGTGGTGTGATGTTACATGCAACTGGATTGGATGGTCAAAATGGATTAGTTCCATTAGGTATAATGGTATGCTGGAATGAGAAAATAGAGAATTGGAAGATTTTCCTGGAGGATTTGAAGAAGCTGCTAGGTGATGATTTTGAGTTTACCTTCTTCTCTGATAAGCAGAAGGGGATTTTAGAAGGAGTTGGCTATCACTTTCCTTTGTTTGAGCACAAACAATGTGTCAGGTGTAGTGATTTATTTTCAGTTGTATCCTTAATCATTTTTGTTTTGTTTTGTTTTGTTTTGTTCTTGTTTAATCATTTTTGTTTTGTTTTGTTTTGTTTTGTTATGTTTTGTTTTACTTCAGTTGTTAATTATTGGTTGGTTTTGAAGGCACTTGATGGCTAACTTTAAGAAGTACTACAAGGGGTTTAGCGACTCATCTTTGAAATGCTGCCAAGTGTTATAAGATCAAACACTTTTATGTAAACTTCCAAAAGCTTCATTACTTTTCACTTTTTTAAGCTTTTATTCATGACATACACTTCATATTATGTTTTTTATTTTGATACTTACAACTTGTACTTTAATGTACATTTTTTTCAGCAATATATGGATGCTATGACAGCTGAGAATGAAAATGCTGCAAGATGGCTCATGGATGAAAGGCCTGAAACATGGTCTAGAGCTCATTTTCCACCTACTAGAAAGTGTGAGCACATTAACAACAACTTCTTAGAGTCCTTCAATAATATGGCCAAGACAAGCCAGTCTGCAAGCTAGGTTTGATGTATGGAAAACTGATGATAGGGCTTCTCAACAAGAGGAGGAATGAGGATGAAAAACGGAAGGATGGTGACCTAGTTCCAAAGGAAATGCAGCTGATTGTCCAGATGTGTGACTTGACCACTGATAGATGCATTTATGTGTCTATTTTCATCTCTATTGTGTATATTGTTAGTACCCATTTTTGTACTTATTTTGGTATTTTATCTCTTTGTAGGTGTTTTTGGAGAAATAAGCTTTTGCGGTGAAATTGGCTCGAAAAGTTGTTAAAGGCACTTGGGAGGACATTTGCTATTCAGACTCTCACTTTGGATAAGGGGTAACCCATTTCCAAGCAGCTACTAAACACAGACCGGGACTGGATAGGGGGAGGTCACTTTCTTCTCAAAATTCAAAACAGAAAATTGGCGGGAAAATATTTTCATTAACAATAGAATTTCGATCGGATGTTTGGACGTGATTTAGTGAGATTCAATCCCTGAAACTTAGTGGGTAGACGTGATATGACTATAGAAAGCTAGTATGGGTGATTTTATCGATCAAATTTGGATGGATAACTTGGTTTAATCCAAACAGGGAGTTGGAGGAAAAACATGAGCTTGCACGAGTTGTGAGAAATTTAAACGTGTACTGCACGTGCTTGGAAGACTTAATCGATATTATGGAGCGTGAAGAAGGTATAGAAGGAAAGAAATACAGCTGCAGATGCGTGAAAATCTAAATCAATGATAAAAATGGAAAAAAATATACCCGATTAAAAGAAGATTATTTGTAGTTAATGGAGTAGATTCAATGTCGTAGTGATGTATAAATAGGTTCCTAGGATCACATAGAAGGGGTGTCGAGAGTTTAGGATCGAGAGGAGAGCTCAGGAGGCGTGAATCAAGAGTTTTCAGAACTATGTTTTTGCTGCTGTTGCTGCTCGTGAAGAACAGGGAAACAACGACGGTTTCTTCAACTGGTTGTAGCAGTTTCTTCAACTAGTTTGCAACATTTATCTTCATTGTAACAGTTTCTTCATCCTCTTCTGCAATATTTATCTTCAGATTTGTAACGTTTATCTTCATCATAACAGTTGAGAGTTGAAACAGTCGGTCTATAATGCACCTGTGTTGTTGCAGATTTCCTTTTTCATTATTTTCTCTTCTTGTAAACACTTTTTGAGCCATGAATACATATTTTGAGTGTGTTTTCGACATGATGAGTTAAACCCCAACACTGGGACGACGGAGGAGGCCGAACTTCATACATGGGTAAATTTATTTTATTTTATTTTTATGACTTTTGCACTAATATTAATTGAAATATGATTTTGATTAATTAGTTATTATTTTATTAGATGGGTCATGCTTGCTTAGATGTTTGATGTCCCATGCTTACGATTTATAACTAATATTTTTAGAATCTACCTTGGCAAGAATAAGAGTCCATGTTTATATTTCTTGAGCTAAAATTGTTGAGAATAAATAATTTAACCTTATGTTATGAAGATTGGCCGAATCCTTAGTTCCAGTACCTCTTGCACCAATTGTAATATTTTTGTATATATTTTTATTAAATTTAAAAACTCGAATCTTCACAAGTCTTAGAGTTCGAATCCTATTTACCACTACTACAATAAAGTTGAAATCACATCAACCACCAATTTTCAACTGGAGAGTGCTGTTAGGGGGAAAGTATATAAGGTTACAAGTTCTCATGGAGCCATCTTTGTTGTGGATTTTCCAAAGAAGACTTGTAGCTGTTTGCAATGGCAATTAAGGGGTTTTGTCTTCCAGCATGCTGTCTGTGCCTTAAATCCATTGAGACATGTTTGGGCTGAGTAAGTTTTGTTTATTTGCATTTTTTTCATTTGTTTATCTTTTTTCCTTATAATATTTCTTTATGTCTGTCCTTTTGTCCTTTGGATATTTCTTTATTTTCATTTGTTTGTCCTAACTAATTTCTTTATTTACATGTTGGGTATTGTTGTAGGTATTGTGACCAATATTATTGGGTTGACAGCTACAAGAGAACATATGCTCAAGAGTTCAACCCATTATTGGGCCCAGAAGACTATGAAAAGGTACACCACACATGCTTTTTTCATTATCATTTGTTGTGCAATAAATATAGTATCCATATTTTATTCATTTAGGGTTTCAGCCTTTCATTTATATATGATAATTTTTGTTGTTTCCTTCTTCTTATCCAGACAACATTGAAAGAAATGATAAAACGTCCAGTGAACATCAGGAAAACTGGTAGACCAAAGGGAAAAAGAATTAGAGCATATGATGAACCTCAACCAACAGGAAAGAAGGTTAGAAGATGCAAGAGATGTGGAGAAACAGGTTACTATGAAAAGATTTGTGATGGAGGAGTAGTTGGTTCTAATCCAAAGGTACCAAAGGCTAGAACCTGTGTTGATGGTGATACTTACAAAACTTATAAATCTGGTCCATCAAGGAGGAACAAGAAAGCTGCAAAAGTTGTTCATGGTTCATCTACAGGTCAAAGTACTAGTGTAAGGGATGAAACTAAGACCAAATCCAATAGCCATAGTTGTGTTTGTGAATCATCTAAGCATGGTGTTGCAAGATCTGAAAAAGGTGTTAAGGGAAAGGCAACAACAAAAGTTGGATCTTCTCAAACCTCATGTTTGAATCAGAATTTCAAGCAGGTTGGTTCAGTTAGCAACAAAGTTACCTTTACAGTTTCAGATCCAAAGAGCAAGAAGAAAACAAAGAAGTATATGAAAATATGATGATTTCTTTATGTTGATTAAGTTTCATTTTGTTTAGAAGATATGTATGCAGTTTACTTTGAATGGATGCAGTTTCTTTTGCATACCAAGTTATGAAATGTTCAATTACAACTTCTGATTTCATTACATTTTCAGATTTTTCTTAAACTCATTACATACTTCTAGTACTTTTCCTTTCAATGTCTATTTTGTTTCAATTACAAGTGCATCTGAAGCCCATCTGAAAGCATCACAGTCTTTTTTCTTACATACTAGGTATGCTATATTGAGATTGTGTTGATTCTTACAAACCTTTAGTTCTAACTTTGAATTGCAGTTTAGCTTGAAGCGGGGTTGTTTGTTTAATGGACAGTTATTGAAACAGTGGTTCTCATCTCCAAAGGCAATGCAGCTGTGTAGGCTTGGAAGCTTGATTTTAAGTGATGTAGTTGGAGAAGAAGAAAGATCAAACCACTCAAAGTAGTTGCAGGTGGGATTCAAACATTTGAAGAATGCCCTTCCATTTGTTTGATCTGTTTTAGATCTCAATAATGCTCTAACTCCATTACAAGGTACATGTTTGCACCTTGAATATACCCATGGACAACTCTTGGTTTCATGGTCTTCTCTGTCACACATATCACACTGCACCTTGATGCTGCTACTGCTGCAATTTGATGAAGGATGAACACAACCAACCATTTTTAGATCTGAATGAAAAAGAGACCGAGAAGAAGATAGGGAAAAGATATGCTTTTATTTGAGATAATCCTTTCGTTGGTACTGTGGGGGCCACATTTTTATTGACATGTGGCAGAAATCATGACGTGTACAGTGTACACGTGTTTACACATTCAACACCGAGAAGTTATTTTTGGATATCATTTCTTAACAAAACCTCTAACCTTTCTCTAGCTCACCAGAAATATTTTTGTCTTCACTAAGGCTTGGGCTTAGTGATCGAGCTCGTGCTTCCGTCGTGGACAGATCAACCAAGATTTATCTTTTTGGATATAATTTCTTTCAATTATTTCCTAAAACGTTTTGAAAATCAAAAGAGATTTTGTATTTAATGTGGAAGGCGTATGACATGGAAAGGATTTATTTCTTTCCGTTTTTTACTTTTATGTCGACATAATGTGAAGTTATTCTTACCGTTTTGGAAAATCTCGAATTAATGAAAATTTATTCTGGCTTTATTATTTTTATTTTCTCTTTAATTCGCTCTTAATGCACATTATTCTCGACTATCTCTCTTCTCCACTATATAAAGCCTTTGGTTTCTTCATTCCAATTTGTGTCCAGAAGAAGCTACTATCCTTCTTCTATTCGTCTCTCTCCCTCTGTGTGGTTTTTATTCTTTGTGCCATTGCTGTTAAGTTCGTAAGAGTGGGCAAGTATTGTAGTGCTAACGGTACCTGCAATGGGCAGTTTTATCCTGGATACGACTTCACCACAGGGTATAGGCATCACTCATTATTGAGGCGTACCGGTGAACTATCGTGTTAAGGACAGCTTGATGATCAAGTGACTCTGTCCTCTGTTTGCTGTTTCTTGAGTGTCTAGTTTATTTTTAAAGTTTCAGAAATTTATTTCTTAACATCATTACTTTCAGTGTTTTGTTGTTACAGTAACAACAGTAACAACACTAATTCATAGTGTACTGTACCACATCTTTAAATTTCTTTCTGAGCATTGGGCTCAGTTTTCACCTAAAAATGCGAGAATGCTCTTGAAGAGCAATATATCTTCTTGATTCTCAAGGTGATGGTCATCACAGATGAAGCTAGTTGGAATATTGACCTAGAAATTAGCTAGGGCTTACCGAGCACAAAAAAATAGAAATTAGCTAGGGCTACAGTCCCATTAGGATTTGGATTTTTATTTCTACTCAAACATACATTCTTATTAAGTTCTCCGATTAGAATTTGGTTTTCTCATCAACTATATATATACACAAGCATACAAGGCCAAACTTTATATTGCGGTTGTGTGTTCTCTGATTCTAAACGTAGACTAAAACACACATATATAGCTAGTTAATTGCTTTTCTTTTGACAAAGAAAAAACTACGCATAACTTAGTCATCTCAGAAGAAAGGTTACAGGTTTTGTTAAGAGACTGATCAGCTAGAGAAGGAATTCTGATGATGAGTATGGCGGATGTCGGTGATTTTTGTTCTTCTTCGGTTCAGAAGAAAGTCACAAGTCATGGCAGTTCTCGTGGTGCAGACGATAAATACAATGATCACAAATTTCGCGATGATTCTTGTGAAAGAGATTCTTATTCAGAAAGTAGACGAAGAAAAAGGGGCAGAGAGAGATATAAGGACGACAAGGACATGAATACGGAAAACAATAGTAAAGATCAAGAACGACGTTCTCAGAGGGATCACCGCAGAGTTGTCCGTAGTGATTCAAGAGATCATCGTCACAGGAATAGAGACGACCATGACGGACATCGTCGCAGATCTTATGATGACAGAGATAGCGATGAAGAGAGACATAGGTCTAGATCACGTTCTAAACGTATACGGGTTAGCGGCTTTCACATCGTGGCACCTCCTTCCGCTGCAGCTCCTCTTCCAACAATTTCCGCAACTCTGCCAAGTAACATGACCCACCAAGCTACACGACATGCTAGGCGAGTCTATGTTGGCGGCCTTTCCCCTACCGCTAATGAGCAGTCGGTGGCAACCTTTTTCAGTCAGGTTATGTCGGTTATTGGTGGAAACGCTGCTGGTCCAGGGGATGCTGTTGTTAATGTATACATTAACCATGAGAAAAAGTTTGCTTTTGTGGAGATGAGGTCCATTGAGGAGGCCAGTAACGCAATGGCTTTAGACGGCATCGTTTTTGATGGAGCACCGGTGAAAGTTAGGAGACCTACTGATTACAATCGTTCTCTTGCTGCGGCTCTCGGACCATGTCAACCAAGTCAAAAATTGAACCTCGAAGCTGTTGGGTTATCGCAGGGGTCTACAAGTGGTCTTGAGGGATCTGATCGCATATTCGTGGGTGGCCTTCCGTACTACTTTACAGAGGTACAGATAAGAGAGTTGTTAGAAGCTTTTGGTCCTCTTCGAGGATTCGATCTTGTGAAAGACAGGGTAACGGGCAACTCCAAAGGCTATGCCTTCTGCGTTTACCAGGACACCTCCATTATGGATATAGCTTGTGCATCTCTGAATGGAATTAGATTGGGAGATAAAACTCTAACGGTTAGGCGTGCAAGCCAAGGAACAACAACACCGCCTAAGTCTGAACAGGAGAATTTGTTGTTACAGGCACAACAACAGTTGGCATTGCAGAGGCTCGTCTTCCAAGCTGGCGCCGTCCCCAGTAAGGTTGTACGCTTAACCCAGGTAGTTAGTGCAGATGAACTAAAAGATGACAAAGAGTACGATGACATAGTAGAAGATATGAGATTTGAGGGCGGAAAATATGGTTCATTGGCAAGTGTTATCATCCCACGTCCAATGGCTGATGATGAACCATCTCCAGGAGTTGGCAGTGTATTCTTGGAATTTTCCGACACGAACAGTGCTGGGAAGGCTCTAGTGGGCCTGCACGGTAGGAAGTTCGGTGGGAATGAAGTGGTAGCGGTCTATTATCCCGAGAATAAATTCTTACACGGGGAATATGATGCTTAAGGCTTTAACTTCCTTACATATATTTTTCTACTCACTGTAGCACGAAGATCTCTTAAGCCCCAGTGTGCCTCTTTAGATTTTAGAGTAACCATCTCTCCAGCATGAAGTATTAATTAACTTCTGGTTTGTTTTTTGTTTTTTTCCTTTGTTTGCAGGGATCATGCATTTTCGAGAAATATATAACAACTTTGCTTCCTGACCCTGGATTGTCAGCTGGGTCACACTTTTCTTTGAATCAATGATATCTTTTTTGTTGATTGAATTTGTGATTTTTTTTCGGCCTAAATCATCGATCTGATCACTCTGTACTTTTATATACTTTTTGTGTAGGGAAGGAAGGGTGGAGATGGGATACAGAACCAGTTCGATGTATGTATATCTTTAGCTCAAGGATTAAACTAATGGATTAGTTGTAGTGTGTTTTTAAAACCTACAGTTTGCTAAGTAAATGGCGTTAGGTTTTACAGCATGCCTGGTGTTGATTGATATGTTTGGTACCTACATTTTGCTCCTTTTCTTGAGATTTATGTAGTTGCGGATAATCCCACAACTACACCCTTGTAATGATAATAACACAAAATCTAAGTTATAATGGCTAACTCAAATGTTAATGATATTATTCACCACTTTGACACATGACTGATTCTTCAAAACTCTTCTTGTATGATTATATTTGGTTTGTATGAGAGATCAAGGCCAGAAGTTACATTCAACAATAGGAAGATCTAGATACAAGTTATGTTTGAGATTGTATCTATTTTCTTTTATGATTTCTCTAACTTTCTATCTCTAAAGCTTCTCACAATGAATCTTTTCTATCCAACCTCTCTCTCCTATATGATTTTGGATCCTTATATAGGCAGACTTGTGGAATAGAGACGAGCTTGTCCACGTGCAGGATCTTTCTGATTGATTCTGTTCAGTCTGTCTTATACGTCAGGCTTTTGAGAGATTCCCTTCTATCGCGTTGACCGATTGGCTCTTCGTGCTTCTTCTGTTTCAGATTGTCCTTTTGCCAAACTGTCTATTCGTGCTTCATTATCCTTGTCGCGTGATTACCTTTCTCCTTGTCTTTGGGTGATTATTGTGTCTTCTTGATTAGGGTTATTTTACTTAACCCGAAGTTTACTTTTTTGTCTTGTGCGATATTTCTCCACCACATTTTGCCTCTTCTCGCATTATTCTTCTATAAGTTGAGTGATGCGAGAACTATTGATCAAACTTCGCGTAACCTGTCTTTTCATCTTCCTGTCCTTTCTTCCTTATCCGACACATTTCTGTTTTTTCCGCGTAACGGCTACACGTGTTGACGGTTACTTCCTTTTCAAGCGGCACGTCTTTACTGTTTACCTTTGGATAAATACCCAAGAGAGGTAAACTTATTTTTCTTTTATCTTCTTTTAACTTTTTCCTACACCGTCTTCTTCCTTTATTCACCTTCTTCTTCCCTCAGTTCTGTAATTTCATTTTATTACCATGGCAGATCAGAACGTATCTGTTCCAGCAGTTGTTACTTCATCTTCTTCTCGGTAAGTTATTTCTTCCTCAGTTCTTTTTCTTTTTTCACGTCATGATCATGTTTTCTAACTTGATGATTGATTTTCGCCATTATTACCGTTTCTGAGTTCTTCCAAACTGCTGTGTAATTTAGTATTCCTATACTTATTCCCGTACAAAATGACAGGGAGAAAATCCCAAAGGCAGCAGATGTGGTAGAATCGCAGAAGAAGGATCTTGCAGAAAGGTGATATATTTTTTTTGTGCCGGAAGGTGATTCTTCTTCGTCTCTGTTGGATGAAAAAATAATTCTCAGGGAGACTTGGAGCAGGAATCGTATGCCTGTCGCGCTTGGGAAACTGAAGGCGGGGATTCCTTTCCCATTATGCAATCCTAAGTTTCCTTTATTTTATCAGATTCTAGCAAGAATAGTCCCTCCTCAAGTTGTCTATCAATTGAGTGGTGATGTTATTCGCATCATGTTGGAGTTTTCTCTTCGCGCTACTGGTGAAGGAAATTCTCTCTATCCGCAGAAGGCAGACGAATATGATCCTGCTGACTATACTATCGAGTCATTCTTTCAACAATACGTAGTGCACTGGGTTACCAAAGATGGTTCACGCTGGGTAATTCGCCTGAACAGGCCAAAAAGCTGGCTCCAGGAGTAAAGAAACTTATGGCTGACGTTGATCGTCATACTAAAACCAATGACTATATCCGTCTCTCGAGTGACCCCAGTTGGATGAAATATCCTCTCATCATTGAAGGTCCTTTGCTCTGGGGTTTTGGTGCGGACGGTCAACCTCTCAATGGTCCTGCTAAATCGCTCTTCCCTTAGGATGTTTTTCTTGCCATTCTGTCATATTGCCCTTGGGAATTTAATTGGCCTGATAGAGAAGCTCAGGTGTGTATTTTCTTCCCTTAGTTATCACCGCGCGTTGTCCATTATTCATTTCTTTGATTTCATGCTATCGTTTTAATCTTGTTAGTTGAAAAAAGAGGCCATTTCTCTTGAGAGGAAAGCGAAAGCTGCTGCTGAGAAGGCGAGCAAGAAGAGGAAGAAAGCTGCTAGCTCGCGATGTGGGAAAAGGTGTTCGCGTTTGAAAGGGGTAAGTTATACTCCTTCTTCTTAGGTTAGCCCTATGATTTTAGTTTCCTTATCGCCCAGGGCAGCTTCTCTTCCTGCTTACTTTCTTCCCACCTAGAGTGCGACTGCAAACTCATGGTGATTACCAATGGGTCAGTATGTGCCTTTTCCCATGTGGTAATATCCTCAGTTGCGAATGGAATTGTTGTTTCCGCCATGCTTCGAGTGGTGGGCTCTTCGTGACTAGATGCAGTTCTTGGCCCTCACAATCTCTTTTATGTATCTGACTTGGAACATTTTCGTGAAAATCTGTTATTCTCTTAGCAGAGTGAACAATCGAGTTTATTCGCCTTACTCCTGGACCTATTTCAATGCAGTGTATTCTTACTGGGCTCTCATGGGCCGGCTGAAGTGGTGGTGCCTGCGCAAACTCATTCGCCACAAGGAATTGGTTTAATTTCCCCTTTTCCATTAGTTGCAGCAAGATCCTTCGCACGTTCCGACAGTTTGTAGTGTTGTGGCCGTAGAACCTATGATACACACAGTATCAAGCATATCCTCCTGAAAACTCACGCCCCATATTCCAAGGTGGTGGTATACCCTCTGTCCGCACAACTGTTTCCCAAATCTCTTCTATTGATGCGTTGAGCCTGGGGAGTTTTATGTCTTCAAAAGGTTGACTGTACATCTTTCTCTCGAACCTCGGGTTGTGTTCATATCCTTCTCTCCTGTCGTTGTTGAATCTTCCTCCTTGGTTACCATATCATCTTGCCGGATAGTTGTACGAATGGATTCTATCCCCAAATTCTTTCTTGAACCATTCTTCATCATGTCTTGATAAACATACTTCTTTCTTGACTTCTTTGATAGGTGTCGCCTTCCCTGCTGATTCCACCTTCCCCGCTATTCGTGGCAACAATCTCGCACCTCCTTCTTTAGCAGCTGTGATGGCGGTTGTACTGATCTCCATCTCCTTTTGTTTTTCTTCCAACGTGATGTACTTCTCCTGGTACTCTCTTAGTTCTGTCATTGTGAGTTTATCTCCGATGAAGAATATTTTTGTATATAACAGATCTGTCGGATGGAGAGCATTAATGTACGCCAGGATTAAATGTTTATGGAGAAAATAGAAGAATAATGTCCATTTCGATCAGTTATATGGTGATTGTTGGTGAACTATAAATTAGTGGACTTTCATAAAATATAATCAGTTATATGGTATTGTTGGTGGCTTGATGTGATGTGATGAGTCAGAGATAGTTGTTGCTACCGTAATTCATACTATCTAAACAATATACGACGAACTAAGGTCGTGCTTGATCCAGAGCAACGGAGAGGATACGTAGGCAGTTGCTATGCGGGTTAGAAACTTAAGCACAACTCTACAAGGTTGTTCATATCATATGAAAGTGTTGGTTATTGTTTTGGAAATTCATACCATCTATTCTGAGATGATTGTAATCCTTATATTGGCAACTGACCATCTATTATTTTTGGCAACTGGTGATCACCAACAACTTATTGTTGGTGATCAACAAAATCCACACACCATCAATCTTTAGTTCAACCTCAAACCCTAATTGCAATTTCCTCCGTAACAGCTTCATTTTTAGACCTAACTTCTTGGTAGAACATCACCGAAACCACTATCTTCAATTGCACTTGATCCTTCCTTTTTCAAATCGAATCAAACCAGCAGAACCCATCAATCACCATTATTCGTCAACGGCAGTAAAATTTCATCTTCTCGTTCATCCCCACGTAATTGATATGTCTTCTCGTTCAACCAATAACCTTCAAAATTTCAATTCAAAGGCAAACTCTTTCAGCCAAAAAATTAGTTATGCATATAACTGATTATATTTTATTGTGAAGGAGGCTTGCTGAAGCTATTCCCGACACTGCAAAACAATTATGAAAGAACAAAAATATCAAAAAAGCCCATACCAGGGTCATGGAAAAGCATACCTTGGCTATGGCCACCAATCTCCACCATATGTCCTTCCCACCGATTGAATGATTTTCCTTCACACCCATCTGTTCTACATGTGACCGTAATTGAATGCGCAAGTCTGTAGTCTGGTACCCTTTATATAGACCAATGGAACTTGATCGTTAAGAAAAATCCTAGCAATAGTTCTTTACGAAAATACCATAACTTTATGGTGGAGATTGGTGACCATAGCCCAACAAAATTATTTAATTTACTTTGATTTTAATATTTCTTTCATCAAAAGAGAAGTTGGAAAATGATGAATCAAGGAACTGAAATTTTCAGAAAAACTAAACCCCTCCATCTTTTTCATCTTCTCCACAAAACCCAAGCTCCCCAACAAACCCTAAGACAACAGCAACATTTTGTTTCGCATTAAACAACCCCCTTCACGTATGATTCATCTTCTTCTTTTTCTCTTGTTTAATTTGGCTTTGATTGGATTTAATTTTCTTGTAAGAATTTAGGGTTTTCATTAAAAAATTCGATCTGGGAAAGATTGTTGGGAAGACTCTAGGGTTTTCATTCGTCTTTCTGAAATCAATGGTCTTTAGTTCATACAAATGGACATCTTTAAACGGAAATCATTATCATCGATACTTAATATGGAAGAAACTCTTTATTGTTTCAAAGATTTAAAAATTCCGGTAAGAAATATTTCACGCTAAATATGAAATAAATACGGTGTAAAAATATATATAATTTTTTTTAAGGTTAAGATTTTGGCATAAAAATCAAAATATGAAAATTAAATAAGAATGTTTATATGATTTTCCATGTAAAAACCTTTTTTTATTGAAATCAAAAAGATTGAATTCTCAATAAAAAAATATCTTTGTTTTCTTTTTTATTTCCGTTAATTTTTATTTTTCATATTTTTCGGTTTTAAAAATCTAGTATTTTATTATTTTAACTGTAGCAAATCCAATGACCGGAATTTTATTTAAATCATGTAAACATGGTGTCAGAATATTGCTAAACCTAGCCTGTGCTACGCACCGGAGCTTGTGGGAATTGTGAGCTACCTCTTCGTAACCCAAATGCTTTTAGAACATCTAAAAAATATTTTGATTAACATACTTGTTTTTTTAATTGATAAAAAAATTTGATAACCTTGGAATCTAACAAACACTTTCGTAGCTCTATCCAGGTCGTTCATTTGTAGAGTAAATTGTGTGATCAATGGATGTAGGTTCAACTAGGATGAAAAGTAAATAAATCGTTAAATGAGTAAATAAATTTTTAAACAGAAGAAATATTCATAATATGAATTACAAAGGGGTAGTTGGTAACCTAATGATTTTGTTAAATATATTTTTACCCACAAATTATTTTTTGATCTCGTGGTATGATTGGGTACCCGTATATTATAAGTAAATACTAAAACTTAATTCGATTGAATTAGTTTATGGGCACCCATGAATTATAAAATGATATCGTGCATTATAAGGTGAACAATTTTGGGTACATATATTTTATCCTTGAAATGTATGATGATCCCATATATTATAGGTTGACAACATAGGCTTAAGGATGGTACCAAAATGCCAGGGATTTAGGGACATTTTAGATGATTTATTTTGCATTCCAAAGTTGAAGCTGGCAGATGATAAGTTTGATATCTCATAACGCATTTCTGGTATGAAGGTATAGTTCTGTAAGTATGTTTTAATTTCCTGGAGATGTGTCTTAATTTTTCGATAAATTTCCAAAGAAGTTTCTAAAAACCATACCCTATAAATCATTGCCCAGGCTATTATGATTGGAATAATTAGACACCGATGTGTTTTAAGCATGTTTGTCGGATCGTAATACCGTGTTTAGTTGATCGGATCATAATAGTCGGGGCTTGTTTGTCGGATCGTAGTACTCGGCGCCTACGGCTTGGTATCTAATTATTCCGATCATAGTATCATGTGTAATTAGTCGGGCCATGGTATCATGTCTAATCATTAGGTGCGGTCCCAGTTTTTAGCTAGTCGTAGTGTGTTTAATTATTCGAGTCGTATAGTATCCGAAACCCACGATCCCAACCATTAGGAGCAGTCCAGTATTTTTTTAGTCTAATTATATGTATCTTAAGCTTGGTGCTGCAGATAACGAAGTAGGTAAGTACATCTTGACATTACAGTACTGTGCGAAAGCTATGTAGATCATGTCTTTTACTGTAGTTTTTATTCCACCCATTTCATACCGCTTGTGCACCAACTACATTTTAGCTATTAAGCAAACAGAGATGTTCACTTCCGCCCCAACGCAAGGACAAATAACAACGTTTGTTTTCGGTATATGATGTTACATAATTAGATATGGCAACCGAGTCACTGTGAATCCCGGACTTCCTTTCTTCTCCATGTCAGTACGGACTGCCTTTCTTATCCATGTCAAACGCCGTAAGCATTACTTGGTGGTTCATCTCCATTCAACATCTGTTCAAACATGCAACTACTTTAGCATTGCCTTCCCCCTAGTTCACAAAAACATAAGTGCGGTTAATGGCTCTGGCAAATACATGCGGGTGGCAACTGTAGTAATGCTAAAGTATATTTACGATAAAATGTACTTTATAAGGGAAAATTGTCCTTGAGATGCAAGAAATATCTCTGAATTTTATAGAAAAAATATCAGCACAAAGAAATTCGCAGCAGCAAAGAATGCAGAAAAAAAAGACTTTTACGAAAGAGAGGCAAAGAGACACAGTACGGAGCAAGCAGCAGACACATCCTTTTTCATCCAACTATTCTAGAATCTCCAATTTCTCTAATAGGGGTTTTAATGTTACACCAGATGGTGATTATTGTTTCCTTCTTAGTAACTCTGATTCTTAGTAATTCTGACATTGGTGATGCACTTGTTGCAGGTGATAATGATCTTACCAGTAGAGAATGAAAAGTCCACCTTCACGCCGTTATATCGATTGCATAACAACTTTATATACCTTTTTTGGTACCGAGTTCATACCCCCCTCTCAATACACCATGCTCAGCATTTCAGGGTGTCAATATACCTTTCTGGGTGTCAGCATCCAGTTTTTCACATATCAAACTATAATAGAATAATGCCGAATGTCCTTTTTCGGTTACAGAATAATTGGAAATTAACTGGGGGTCATGTTATTGCTTACCATAGTTCTCTCAATATGCAGGGAAAAGTTCTTCAATTTTTTGGCTTTAAAAATCAACTTTGGCATATTGTGTCTCTTTCTTAGAGTATAAGAATATCCTCAGATAATATCTTCCAATTTTTTCCCTTAATTCCTTTGGCTGTGTGACCTCAGAGAAGAGCAACAACATTACAAACAGCTCACCTAGGGAAAAATAAGAAAAAACATGAATACAACTGATAATCACCACTTCATAACTTCTAGGCTCATGTGAAAATAGATAACTACCTTAATAAATAACCACAATGATCTAGGATTTAAAACCAAAGACAGGAATTAAAACCAAATTAAGACAGGAAAAAGGTTTCTTCAATTGCACACAAAAAATTATTATGAAAGCAACGATTCGCATTAATTAATGACCACAAACAGCAAACAAACTACTTTGACTCATGCTCGATTGTTTATTTCAGCTTGATTGGCTTTAAGTCACCTCAACAATTTTAGCTAACAGGACATCAAAGCATGTGAAAAGAAGATAACTAACTTGTAACTCAAAAGCAGACACCAGTATTTATCTATCTCGTGTCAGAGAGATTCCTAGTGTAATTTAGGGATTGATCATACCTTGAATTCGAATTTCTGCGCCTTTAACATAACCCCATGTCTTCTGTCGTGTGCTTATATGAAACAGGAAAATCAATCTTACCTTTTCGTTTTGTTTAGTGATATTCTCAATGAATTCCTATTGTTTAGTGCACAAAAGCACAAATCAGACCATACAAATATACAATACCAAAAAATAAAATGAATTGTTTACCTACAGAAACAAAAATATAGATTTAGTTTGCTAAGAGATATGATATCTATACACCTCAATTGTTGAGGCCAAATCCTCAATAGCATCAAACCTCTTTAAGAGCCGTTTTTAATAAAACCAAATGTCTACCCTTCATCTGAATACATCATCTTCATCTTCAGGATACACCATGCATGGCTGCCACATATAAAAGAGAATGACTATGTTTACCTTTACAGCTATACCAGCAGCATAACAAACTGGAATAACAGTATTAGCCAAACCCTGTTGAAAAAAACTTGCTTTGGAATCAAAGTTGATTCACTCGGGCCTCTCCATCAAACACTGACTTTTTTTTTTTTTTTTTGCTTTGATAAAGTTGAACTCGGGCCTCTCCGTCACTGACTGGTTGCAGATCCTTTTACCATAAGTTCAAATTTGTTTTTTGTGCTGTCAAAGCAATAACTATTAGTTAGCATGCATCTCAATTACAATTTCATTCAATTGAAGAACGATATTCTGCATCTTTAGAAAGCGCAAGGAATGATAAATCTAGAAGATGCTACATGCTAAGTCGGGCAATGTTCTTGAACTGGAGACTGTGATTAGTTAAGGCTCAATCCAACTGCAGTTTAACATCTCCTTTGTGTTAATAAAAATGTTGAGCAGAATGTAAGCTCCCAATTCAAAAATAATGATATTTTATTGTATGAAGACAATAATAGCACTGTAAATCTATAATTTAGTACTACTATGCTTATTAGACTTAGGTTTTTCATTTCCGCTTGGGTTCCTCTTCTATTTAACAAATTTAAACTGAAATGAATATCATTAATCTCCCTTATAATTTACTCCTATGTCGGTAGTGATGGGTATAGCACCCGCAGTTCCATATTACTTTTAGATTCTTTCCTTTTAATTGTTGAATTTCAGGATAAATGAGATGTCTGAAATGTTTGATATTGTTGCATTCATTTCATTTTCATCCATCACCTACTACTCTTCTTGAACAGGATATGCTGCTATCAAAATTGTTGCAAAACAAACTCAGTTTATACGCTTTTGGAAAGAGTAGTTGAGTAGCTAGATTACAACTTTACTGCAGGACTAACAAAAAATAAGAAAATCTAGTTGATCAGATTGGGAAATTACAACAGCGAGATATCTTAGCTTGTGATATTCTATGACAAGCTCCAACTGCAATGGTGTTCAGGCTGGGATAAGAAACACCTGCATTTTTATACAAACCTCTGGATTGAATCTCGCATTTTTGTTCTCGGGAGGCAACAACGCAACATTTCGTAATCACTATAAATGTTTCTTTGGTAGAAATAGTTGACTCAAACATCGGTCGTAATATCTTTATACAAATTTTGGCTTTCTTGGTCCTTCCATTATCGTAATTTTTTTCAAATAATTTAGCACATTAAGTTCCTTGAGAGGAACCCAATGACCAGAAATTTTACCACCACACTCATCCATGGTTTCACCACGTCTAACCTCAATTTTGGGAGGTGTTTCCACTCATTGAAAATTTTGTTTATGACGATGCGGCGTCACTAATAACCGGATTATTATTCTCAAGTCGTAATCCACCTAAATGTAGTGATGAAATTAGTAGCTCTGTTGTTAAAATCAGATCGTAAATAAGATGGTGTTGATGGTGGTTCATCCATAAACTCCGATGAACTAATTTGGATTCTTACGAGATCCCTACGAGCCACAACCTTATCCATGGCGTAGGATAAGGTGGTCCAGGATAAATGTTTCTTTCTTTTTAAAACTCTTGGTGCGTCTTTTTTGTGTGAGTTGATTCAGCAGCTTTTGGTGCTAGAATCAGTCCTGGTGGCACTGACAACATACATAAAGGGCTTGGAAATGATAAGACTCGTCTTCCAATTTTTGGTAACAAACTGTGTGTGTTGGCTTTGGATGCAGTAAAGGCTCATGTTCTGTTCCAGATGGTGGAGCCTTGGATTCAGATATGCTTACTTACGGGTGTTCCAAGCAAGAAATGAACAGTTAAAGACTATCCGAACAATATTTCTTTCCAAAACCTAGATTTCAATTCAGACTTTGATATGAACTAGTAATTACTGTAATAAATTATGAACACTAATGTATAGCTGAAAGAGCAAAAATGATTCCAAATATACCCTACAAGATTTATTACAAAGCTGATTATGATAATCCTGCGGTAACTCGTTCGATAGATGGCTGATTCTTTACGTCTGTTAATTAGCCCTCATTATACTTTCATTGTTTAGTTTGGACACAAAATAGTCAGTTGCAGAAGTCTCTTGGACTTGGTGTACCTGTCACATAACAACATCAGTATCAACATTTCCAGTCAACTGACTAGATAAATGCAATGAATTGTTAGTTTGCAATTTGTTTAGATAAACCGATATATTCATGGCTTCCAAAATTTTGGCTTTATATACACCCAGCTGACCATTCGGAAAGTCATAGCTTAGACTATCTTAGCATCCTGTGTTGCATTATGACGGCAATGCTGAGTCATATAACATTGAATCGAGGTAAGTTCAAGATGGTTGAGATACAGCAATTTATCAATTGGAGATGAGCGCTATTTCTATATTGACGACTAATTCTAAGATGGAAACAAAAAGAAAATTTGGGGATAATGCAACCGACCTGGTTTACTGATTCTTCCAAAGTGATTTACTTAGTATAACTTACGAAAAGGATAAACCAGTCATATCGATCCAAAATAGTTAACACCCCAGCTCAGCATCACTCTGCAAAACAAAGACCACAAATGCAGTTGTTCCCAATCAATACCGAGAACTAAGTAAATGGACCTCATATATTTGTACGTTCAAAGGATCTGGGAGGTGGCTTCGGCTGCCAGTGTAGATTGTGGTGTCACGCCTCATATATTTATAGGTATTTGGGATTATTACCCTATCACACATATATATAGCTCGTTTAAGTATGTGCTTCTTGGTTGGATAGAATATAGTACTGACTCTCAACGCTGATGCAGTTAGTCTTAAACTCTTGATTAGTAAATTGAGGATTTTCCTCTTTTCTTCTGAGATTGTCTGCATTAGCCAAGCTTGACTAATAATCCCTCAGCTGTATCTTCCACGAACTAGCTGTTGCGTGAATGATCAAGCATTTGTGGAGACACTGAGTCCGGTATTGTTAAAAGAGTTAAATCCATTAATAATTCGAACAGTGGAAAAGCTGGAGATATACATCCTTCGAGCATCTGGTTAAGCTTCATGATGAATATTGTCTAACTTTAACACGGAGCACGTGCAGATATTGTGTCAGACTTTTGATAAACTCCGCTACTTAGGAGAGTGGGGATGCTGAGATGAACTGCTCCATTAAGCGTCTTCTGTTTTTCTTCGAACTGTTGGTACACTCATATTCGAACGACCCATATACACGTTATTTGAACCATTCATATAGTCGATGTAACCAATTATCTGGTTCACAAACTCTGCATTAAATCTTTCGTAATTCATCCGCATAGTTCTGCGCTTGTGAAGGGACTAGCTTCTCGCCCCCATTAGCAAATATGCGGAGATATTTTTGATGTCAGCGGTGTGGTTGAGCATATTGATTGAGTGTTATTAAGTTAACAACAAATATGGTCTCTTTGCGGCTCACAAACATTATATCAACTAAATATAGATTAGATACTTCAGCTAAAGATGGGCATTACGAAGAGTCTTCTAGGATCTGTTCGTTCGGAGCTTCAACTCGTGCATGGTATAACCTTAGCCTTGTAGCAATTTCCTTCATCATCAGACTGCATTTTTGAACTCTTAATAGAGTTTTTTGACCTGGGTATTCCATGGTACTTTTAGCGTGAATCCACTTTTGTACATGTGGCCAAGACGCTGTATGATCACGCTCTCCGTACAATGCCATTATCTCCCTTTAAAATAAAACTTAAGAAACATCCTTGTTGTCTTTACAATTCTTGCTAATGCTTCATTTACTTCACTTGTTTTACCAAAACTTGCCATGAACCCACATACACAAACACTTGTTCTTTAGAGGGAAGGAATATAACAATTTCCTTTTTAACTCCGAAGATGCTGTACAGCAGTCATTCGTGAAAGTAGGAGTAATAAACATTATTATGGTCTAAAACTCGTTTGTGTTTATCAACCGCCGCTACAATTCCTGTTGCATACACAATATCAATGCAATAACACCCACGGACGAACTTTAGACACGATCATGTTGCGGACAAACGTCTACGCCACCATTTCCACAAACTTGGCCGTCCACGAATTTCGAGCGAAAATTTTAAAATAAAATTTCCGCGTAATAATTTCCACGATCACTCAACCATATGCAGTAGACTTCCTTTTCTGAAACTTGCAACCACCTAACTTTGTCAGGCATGTTTTGGATAATTCCATGATCCTTCCAAGGCAATTTATTTCCTCATGAAGATTTCCCGAAAGAGATGATAAAAGCTCTCTCTTTACGTTTTACTGCACCCACGGCCTCTTGGAAGACCACTAAATAAGCCAAAACTTAGCTTATTACTTTCTTGACAAACAACACGATCTCACTATACTTCATGAATTGAGTATCTGGGCACGCAGCAAAAGAACGAGCTAGCGAACACCATTACGAGTCAGAAATAAGAATTATCCTTCATATTGCATATTTTTTCTAACGTACAGCATAACACTTGCTTGGCCACCTATTTTGCAATCCATAGTTATAGTCAGGAATAGATCGAATTGACACAAAAGGGTCAATTGGTGTAGTTATCCTTGGAATGCTTACACTATAGATATCAATTCATTCATGTTAACATAAATGCTGAAATATTCCAGCTTCTTATTACCCGTTTGAGAGTGTTACTTTCTCTGTGACAAACTAAGGTAAAACTACCAACAAGTTTTTCTGTCTGCAGAGTCGTTGTTTGTCAATTCTTCTCTGAACACGAGCAATGTGCTGTTATTCAGGATCCGTAATTATTGGACTTCCAGCACTCTTGAAGGGGTCCTATAACACCATTAAGTTTCCCCCACTAGCAAATCTAGGTAGATACTCGTTTATGCTAGTATTTTAGCTTACTCCACATATGTTGTAGGTGCTCGTGCTAACTAGTTGTATGTAACTAGTATATCCTTCTCGCAAGACTTCGATGATAAATTGGAACGGCTATCACCTAATTTCCGCCCCCATTAGAGACTTGGTCAATGTTGAGGTAAATTAGTTTTATGATATTCAGTCACAATAGAAATAGTCTGTGATCATTGTGAAGTAATGACCTTCGAAAGGATATTGTGTTGGGAAATAACTTGGCGAGTTAGGCAGCAACCGTTGTACACCTAACCATTTAGTAGGAGAGATACCGATAAATGGATACTCGTACACATATTCGACAACTTTTTATGTACAATCATCTATTATAGCTTAAATGGACATCTAAATATTTACTGGATAGCTGATTCTGTAAGGCTACCACTTGACTTAATGAGTAGTCATTCAAATGCTTTATATGCTCTGGTTGTTTCCTTCAAAATATGTTCCATGACGATGAACAGTCTCCACTTAAGCAAATTTCAGAATAAATTGGTGGATGCTTTGTAGTTGCGAGAAATCTCACAACCACACTCTTAGTAGAATCTATGAAATAATCTAAGAAACCATATCGAAATACTCAAGAACTCTTATTAAAATCTTAGAACAAGTACAAAGATATGAAGAAACCTTAACTTGGGGAGCAAATAACTTTCTTTCTCCTAAATTCTTTCCTAAGCTCACCCAAAAAGATCTCTCCCTCATACATGGGCACTCGGCTCCTTATATAGGAGTTTACATAGTGGAGGACAGCTAATAAAGCCCCTAATTTCTGATCTGACGCGCGTCAATGTCGCACAGACTTTTATCATTAACGCATGGTTTTCACTGCAGCACGGTTCTTCACACTTGACTCGTGATTTAGGTGACATCATCTGGTTCGTCATCCTGGATATGTAGTACGCGTTCATATTTGCTTGCTACCAATGGAGTTACTTCGCTTACTAGATGAGTGTGCGGTATTTTGTATCCACATTTTGCCTCTTCTCATATCGTTCTTTTGGTAGAGAGGGCGGTATGAGAAAACTCTAATTTTTTTGCCGCACCAGTTCATCTCTTTGTATTCTTATCAACCGGCATTTTTCCGTACTTTCGGTTTTATCGCCTACACGTGTTATCTCATCCACTCGTCTTTTGACACGTCCTTAATAACCGCCACTTCTTATCCAATTGTTCTTAATTAATGCACTAATGGAAGAAAATCTCTCTGGAGTTGGGATGAAATCCTTTATTTACTGCTACACGTCTTCTCTTCTTTCTTTTTACTTTCTCTCTTTATTATCTCTCCTTCTCTGCAACCTTCGTCTGTTGTTGCTATTCATCTTCATTCCTTGATCACTCTTTGTCATCATCTTTATTTTCTTCGCATTCTCTTCCAATTGTTATTTTCTTATTTTCAAGCTCTGTTTATTCCACCATCTTGATCATCCTGATCTTGATTGATTTGATCATCTCAGTTAAATTCTCATCTCCATTCCCATTCTAAAAATGGTTTAGAAGCCTGGTTGGAAGAACGTCAAAGAGTTCAATAGATTAAAATCTTAACTCGAGCAAAGGGGTTTTACATTATCCATTCCTCCTGAATCAAATCTTTCTTCTTCTCTCGAACCTAAACGATTTTCGGTTGATCAATAGGATGATCAGAAAATCATTATTTCGCTCGGGCAGCTGCTCACTAGCCTTCCTATTCCCCTTTATAATCCTCAAATTCCTCTATTTTACGAGCTTGTTTCTCACGCGAATTTTTCACGCGGCATATTCCAATTGAGTGGTGATTGCATCAGGATTATGGTAGAATATGCTCATCGTGCTTCCGGGTTAGAATCTCTTTACCCAGAAGATGCAAGGAATCCAAAGCACGAGCAAAAAGAAATCATTCCAACAGAGTATACTGTTGAGAATTTCTTTCTTCATTATGAAGTTGGTATCATGAAGAATGAATCAATTCGCTTGATGAGGAAAGATGGTTTCTCAGAAGACCAGAGGATCATGCAGGATGTTGACTTTCATGACTCCTCTAATAACACCGCACGTAACTCTAAGGATACTCGTTAGCTGGAGTATCCCATCATTTTTGGGGGGTCCTTATATTACTGTCAAAGGTGCTAATGGGTCTGATCTCCCTCTTCCTGAGAGATTTGCCACTTACAAACCTTGGGAGTTTAGATGGCCTGAGGAACACGATGTGGTATGTCATTTTTGCCTCTGTCTTTCTATTTATTTCTTCTCTATTGTTCTTCGCTTCCTTCATTATTTTCCTTAAATCTTAGATTGTGAAGCAGAAGAGGAATGCTAATAAAAATGCGTCACATTTGCGTGATAATGAAGTAAGCAATACTTGAACCCTGATTTTTAACAATATTGTAGCCTCTGTTTCTTATCTCTCATTATGCGTGTAGGTGGAAGATAGAGACGCTGAGAGTTCTAATAACGATGCTCTTCCTTCTAAGGGTAAGAGTAAAAAGACCATCTCTAAGTCTGCCTCTCAGAATCCTCTCAATAAGCGAAAGGCGTCTTCGCCAGTTCCTTCTCATTCTGATGATGACACTCTTCTTCCTCCCGATAATTCTGCTTCCTCATCTTCAATGGGTGATTTATCTTGCATCTTTTCTGATACCTTGTACAGTGTTAGTAATAACCCATTCGATCGCGCGTGTGAGGCGGTGGTAAAGATATGTGACGTCCCTTCTTTGAGTCATGACTCTCTTCATGGCATTGCCTTTTCCTTAACTCCAAGCTTCCAATTTTCATTCGGATCTTTGGTAGTTTCTTTCTTGCGCTTCGACCTTTATTGTAAGTCTGGGTCTTTTATTGATTTTTTCGCTTACTCTTTGTTAATGTAGTACGCTCGCATGTCTCATGCTGTCACTTCAGACCTTCTAAGAAAACTTCATTCTCTCGAGGCTGAAAAGCTTAAACTTGACGCTGAGGTCTCTACTTATAAAAATGATGTCACTAAGCTTCGTAAGAGGAATGATCAATTAGCTGGTGCGTAATTATTTATTTTTCCTGCCTTTTTGCTTATGCATTCTTTTCGCTCCCTTTTAATTGCCTATGCTTGCAGAGATTTACAACTTGACTGATAAGGAAATTCATTATCCAGTTAATGATGAGATTCTTCTAGAGAATCTTAACACTTCTTTGAATAACTTCTCTAATGAAAAATTAAGAACTTTTACCACGGAGGAACTCAGGTCGAAGTACCAAACTCTTAATCGTGATCATAGGAGTGCGTTATCCGTTAGTAATGGTTTTAGACGTCGCTATTGTGAGGCTAAAGAAATGATTAAGGGTTTGGAGGCGAAAAATAACGCTCTTATAACTGAGAAGGATAATGTCGTTCTCAAGGGTGCGAAACCTTTAAAGGAATTTCATGAAGTTAATCTTCAAGTTCAACTGGAAAGAGATTTAGCTATAAGCGAAAAGAATGCCCTGATTGAGCGGGATAAAATGATTCGTTCTCGTCTTCTTATAGACAGTGACATTGAGTTTGATTGGGCTACTAGGGTTATTGATAATGCTAGGAATGATTTAGCTATAAATGTTAGCTTAGAGTCTGATCATGCTGAATTGGTTAGATCTATTATTTCTTATAAAGAAGGTTGTCTGTAATTCTATACTGTCTCAAATTTTGTGTCACTTTCTGCATTTCGTTTACATGCGTCTTTAATCTTTTTATTTCTTTTTGCAGCTACTGAAAAGAATCATCTTGAGGAGATTGAGAACTTGAAGGAGGAGCATTCCAATAGAAACAGTAAATGCCGCAGACTTAAGAAGAAGCTAGTGACTACTGTTTCCAATTTAACTAAGGATGCGGTCCGTATTCGTGATGCGGCCATTAAAAAGAATATTGGAGATCTGTACTGATAATAATCTTCCCATACCAAATTATAGTTTCACTGAAGTCTCAGATAATGAAGATGGCTCTGAAATTTCTGACAGCGAAGCAGAGTATGAAGAATATGAAGAAACTGAAGATGAAGACAATGGTGATTTTGGAGCTGAAGAAAAAGGCGAAGATGATATGAGCGGGAAATAGCCGCATTTTCTGAAATCTGTTTTGCTTTCTCTTTTTCCCATTGCAAAGTCCTACTCTTTGTATTATGTACCCCTTTTTCCATCCTTTGTACATTGGTCTCCTTGTGGCTTTTAAGATTTGAATGTACATCCTTTTTCTTCGATGCATAATCTTTAACCCTGCAATTTTTCATTAATTGAAAGAAAAGTTTTCTTCCATAGATAATAGCATATATCATATGTGTTGACATGTAACACATGCGTCAAGATATAATGTATAACATGTGCGCAAAGTTTCCTATTCTTGCCTCTATTAATCGTCGCTAGATGATTGAATTGTACATATGTTGTTTAATACCATCTATGTTATATATAAAGCTCGCATTCATGCGTGTATCTATCATATGTGGTATTTCATTATGCGGTAATCTATCATCTATGTATTTGCATTCATCTGTTATACAACGATTTTATTTATTAGCATATCTGAATTACCTCTCCTTTGTTTTACCTTATGAGTGTGTTTTCATCTTCTGCCTCAGCTATATCTTTTGTGATTATTTTCGCATCTATACGTCCTTTTGTCTCTTGGCTTTGTATGTGTGTGTTAATCTTTGAGCTCTTTTCTTTTCTGCAAAACAATATTAACTTTTTCTCATGAGGTCTTATTGTGCCTCCCTAATTAGAGGTCTTATTTTTCCTATATATAATAATTGTTTTTGTGCGACGAAATCGCAGGAAGTCTTTACACTTTCATGTAATGACCCATTGATTTTGCCTTATCATTTCTTTTATTATTGCCTCTGCAGAATATATTGATGCGCAAATACGACAGGCCTATGCTCTCCTTTGAGTCATAGCCCCATGATATTTACGTCTTTTGACACAATTCAACTCCCTGATGGAGGGTGTCGTCCTTATATTCCCCCTGACTACCCTTTCAAGGAAGCTTACCCCTACTGGGTTAGGGTGGGATCTTCCCATACAGTGATGCAACAATCAGTTGTTTTGCGGCCTCTTATCCCTCTGCCGATATGGCTAATGGTTACGAGACCGCACCCTAAGTGGGGTTTCTTGAGGACCGGGTGCATCATAGTTAGGACTTACCAATAGCGGTCAGGTACGCTCCAAACGCCCCTGGCACTCTTGAATCAACCGTGTACCGCAGTACCCTGATCGAGTTTCTGCACTCCTTAGTAGAGAGCTTCTTACCTTAGTCTTTCGACTAAGGCGCTCTACTGATGGGCTTTTATTTCACCCCAAATCTAATGACTCAGGATCCAGGGTCAGTGTAGCTTTTACCTGAGTCATGCTAATATGGATTTTCCCCAATTATGACGCGCGTTAGGTCTTATTTTTGCTTATTACTATCATGCGAACTAGGGTGCACGCCACAATTGGATGCCTGGCCTCCGTTATTAGAGGTTTTACTTCTGATGCCTTTTGTTAAGATCTTACTATAAGGTCTTATTTTTGCCTTTTTCTTATATATAATATATTTAGGGAAGAAGAACTTCTCATTTTCATTCATATGCTTGATTAGTACAACTCTAATGTCTTCTTTCTTCATTTATTCGCTTACATGATAATTATCTCTTAAAAAATTCTATGTCTGGGATGACTTGCTTGCTTCTTGCGTTTTTTGTGCTTCATTAAGTTCGCATATACTTTCTAATATAATTGTTCGTACATTAGCTATCTCTTCTACCTTGCTATTATTTACGCATGGACCATACTTCTTCAAATATACTTGATTCCAAATTTGTCAAACTTGTGCTGCTTCATTATTTTCCATCAATTCATACAGTCCATTACCAATAGCTTTCTTAATGATAAATGGTCCAACCCATATGTCCTTTGACTTTCCTTTTCCATTTTTTTGGAATGGTGGTTCTTGTCTCATCACTATCTCTCCTATCTGGAATTCATTCTTTCTGACGCACTTGCTATCTGCACTTTCGGGTGCGAAAGTTGTCGCCTTAGTAAAAGTCTTGTTTACTTTTCTACCCTTGTTCACAACATCAACCATTAGTCTCTCGCTTTGCTTCCCTTCTCGTATCTCCTTTTTCCAGTCTCTTCGCTTATTCGCACGCTCTTCAGTTTTATCAACATCAATTGCATGGCAGTTCTTTCCCTCGATTGGATCCCCTCTTATTACTCCTACTCCTTGAGGTAAAGGAAATTTGATGCATTGATGAAAGGTTGATGCCACGCCCAGAATGTTATGCAACCATGACCTTCCTATTAAGGCATTATATGGAGACTCTACATCAACTACACAAAATACTATTTATGTGGTTATGCTCTTGAGTGGGATTCGCAACGTTATTTCTCCTTTTGGCTTATTGGCTGATCCTTTGAAGCCATAAATCTTGTAAGTTGAGGGGATGAGTTCATCATCTCTTTCGCTCATAGTATTGTAAGTATGGTAGAACAGTATATCAACCGAACTACCAGGATCTATTAATATCCTATTTATTACCCATGAGTCTGCATCATCATCTTCTTCATCAGTCTTTGTTTTTGGGTTGATCTCCAGCTTGACCACTAATGTACTCTCATGTAGTTCTCCACCTCCTGGTACTTCTTCTGTGCTGAATGAAATTGGTTGCGTCTACCAATCCTTTAATGGAAATATCTTTTCCAGGTTGAGTATCTCTTTTCCGTCATTGTCTCTTACATGAACTCGAATTAAGACATTATCGTGAAAATCCTCTATGCTTCTGAATGAATGTATTATTGAGTTACAGTATAAATTCTTTGCCTTCGTTCCCACTTCAATTAAATGTGTCTTTTTTCTTACCTCTTCTCCTGGTGTTTGTCGTTCTGGTGGTGGTGGTAGATTCTGTTGTTGTTGGACTAGGAAGTGGTTTAATTTTCCTTGATTAATCATTCTTAGTATGGTTTTCTAAACATTCCGACAGTTACTGGTGGTGTGACCGTGGAAGCTGTGATAAGCAAAAAACTCCATACTTAGTCTTCCTGATGGGGATTCATGACCCATGTTTGGTGGTTTTGGTATTTCTTCCATTAAGATCACCGCTTCCCATATTTTATCTATTGCAGCATTTAGGTGTGGTATTTTGATCTCCTCCCATATGGTTCTATTTCCTCCTGGGCTCTGATTATAGTATCTCTTTTGCCCTCCATAGCCTTCCGCTTGGTTATTAAATCTTTGAACTTTATTATTGACTACATTGTTATTGTGTTACCTCTCTCTGTATTCTCTTTCGTACATCTCTTGATCTCTACTTCCCATAGCCACTAGCTTTTGGTTATCTTCCATCATCAGCTTTCCTTGAATCCCTTGAGATATGCTTGCAACTGTGTTTGTTATCTTGGGGAGTAGACTTGCGTTCCCTTCTTTTGTGTTTGTATTTGCAACTGGATAAGACTCCAAATCCTTTTGCTTTTCTTCGAAAGCGATGTACTCTTCTTGGTACTCACGAAGCTCTGTTATTGATATAGTATCTTTGATTCTGAATATCTGCATATACAACAGGTCTGTAGAAAAAAGTGCGTTAATAAAGGCTAGTATGAGATTTCTCTCATCTACCCTTCCAGCCATTTCACTACACATAGTTCTCCACCACGTGGTTAAGTTTCACAAGCCCTCATTGGTTCTTCTTCGCAGGCTAAACACCTTCTCTATGCCTGGTCTTACCATGATGTTGCTTATGTATGCCCCTAAGAATATGCTTTTTGGATGATTGAATGATGTTATTGTTACCATTGGCAATCCCTCAAACTATTGTAAAGCTTTTCCAGTTAGACTGGCTGGAAAATACTTGCATAAGACCGCATCATTATCTTGCCATTGTAACAGAGATCTGTTGTACGCCTTTATATGCTGCACTGCACATGTGGTTCCATCGAATATATTAGTGAATACGGGTAAAGTGCATTTGGTGGGTATTCCTGCCCTTTGTATCTGTCTTGAGAATGGTGTTTTTCCATCTTCTTCAATTGTTTCATCTAACTGCCGCATACCTTCATTTTTCGTTCGGTTATCAACGTTCTTACTTCTGCTAATTTTCTTAGGATTTCTGTGTTTATGGTTTGGTCTGTGTCTTGTTGCATTGGTATTTTCAACCTTGCTTGCCTTATTATGTTATCATGCGTGTTTGACGCATCGCCTAATGAAATTCGTGTTCTTCCGCCTCTTTTCTTCTTCTCCTTTGCATATCCCTTTCATGTCTTGCACAGATCTGTGCATCTAAGTTCCTCTCCTCTTCTTCTTCGCGCTCTCTTTGATTTCACAGCATTTCTCCACCATGTAGTATCATCCTCCCTTGTTCCTCGTCTGTTTCATCATCCTAATCATGGTGTGTACGATAACGTTCGCCTTGTTGTTCCTGTCAATTGCTTATGCGATCTTCTTGCATGCGATAGTTTTTGCCTTGCTGTATGTATCAATCAGTTGGGTGTTGTTCTATACGATTACCACCGCGTTACTCCTGTATATTATCGCCTATCTGAAAATTTTCATCCACGTTGTTATCTAAGGGTTTCTCTTGTCTAGCATCTCTGTGGCTAGATCGACTAGGCTTTGACGTGCTCCTGCTTGTTCTTGACCTTGAGCTTGCACGTGTTGTACTTCGTGATATCTGCTCTTGTATTCTGATATTCTATTCTTTTAGCTTATCATTCTGTCACCTCAAATTCGCAAGCGCTTTTTTTTCTCTTCTTCTTTCTGCGATTAGTCTTTGTCAGAGCTCCTCTATGGTCATATTTTCTTCATTTTCCATTATTGGTCCTCCATCTCCTGTTTTTTGCTAATCTTCTTTCGTTGATTCTTTGTTTGCAGTATGAACACTTACCGCATCATAGTTGATGGTGTTGTTCTCCGCCTATTCTCGTTGGATCTGAGTTTGGACTTACTTTCCTCAATTGTTCCTTTCTCCCATACTTGATGATTCAGCGACTTCGCTTCTTCTTCTTCCTGCGATTCTTCTGCTCCTCCTAGTCGCTATCACTTGTTCTACTGTAGATGCTTGTCTTATCATCTGTTTTCCCTGGAATAATGTTTTCTCTTGACGAAGGAAAAAGTACTCTTTAAAGAACTGAATACTTTACTAAGGAGAATTGTTTTTCTGAGATAAAAACTTTGGATTGAATTTTTTAGATCAAAATTTTCAAAACTCTTAAAGATTATTATTGCAGCGATGAAAAACTATGAATAATTTTAGACTTGTTTTTAAAGAAATTCACCAACAGGGTACGATATTGTGAGCTGTTTCTAGCGCCAAAATGTAGTTGCGAGAAATCTCACAACCACACCCTTAGTAGAATCTATGAAATAATCTAAGAAACCATATCGAAATACTCAAGAACTCTTATTAAAATCTTAGAACAAGTACAAAGATATGAAGAAACTCTAACTTGGGGAGAAAATAACTTTCTCTATCCTAAAATTCTTTCCTAAGCTCACCCAAAAAGATCTCTCCCTCATACATGGGCGCTCGGCTCCTTATATAGGAGTTTACATGGTGGAGGACAGCTAATAAAGCCCCTAATTTCGGATCTGACTCACGTCAATGTCGCATAGACTTTTATCATTAACGCATGTTTTTTTCACTGCCGCATGGTTCTTCACACTTTACTCGTGATTTAGGTGACATCATCTTTTTCGTCATCCTGGATATGTAGTACGAGTTCACATTCACTTGCTACCAATGGAGTATCTTCGCATACTAGATGAGTGTGCGGTATTTTGTATCCACATGCTTAAGATAGGTAGAGAAGATGTGAGAATTAGCCTAAGTATTCCAAAAAGTCATAAAAGATTAAATATCTTTAATTCACAAGGTCACTTGAATTTGCTGTAATCAACGTCCCTTCCCAAATGGTGCTAATGCATTACATGCTTATGTAGGATCCTAAATTATCGGATTCTTATCATTAGACTCTAGCTAGAGAATACTCTAACAGTTGTTTTTTTTTTTATCGGCAAAGAGAAGATGTATTGTCAAAACAAAAAAAAGGTATAAAAGATTTATACCCCCTAAGTCCAAGTACAAGAAGAAAAGAGATAAACAAATGCAAAACCCACAAATAGGCTAAGCCTTAAGAAAAGAAAAGAACCAAAGAAACCAACAGACCAACCAAGAGACAAAACTAAACACTAGTGAGAATCAAAGAAAGATTTGTGCCAGTTCTCCATTACATCAGTGGAGGATAATTGCTCCGAATCTTTGATAATTAAAGACCAAGAATAGAGGCAATATATTACTTTGTTGGTCACAGCCACATTATTGCAGACTTTGTCAGTAAAAACTCTTGCATTCCGCTCTTGCCAGATGCACCAAACTACTGTCAGTAAAAACTCTTGCATTCCGCTCTTGCCAGATGCTCCAAAGTACTGCTGCAGGGATTAAGTTCCATAATAAGTCAAATCAGCTGAAGATTGCTTCAAATGCCAGGAATGAACAGCATCTGAAGGATGCTAAGGCATTGCAAAATACCAGTTTAACTTTTCCAGAAATTTACTCCAAATCTTTTTTGCAAAAGTATAGTGCAGCAGAACGTGAGATGTAGTTTCAGATTCACTACAAAAAAGACATTCTGCTGGAACATACATTCCCTTCCTTCTTAAAGAGTCCCTTGTAGGTAATCTTTTATGTGCAATTGTCCATAATAAAAAGCCAATCTTTGGAGGATATTTTTGACTCCAGATAAATGAGAAAATTGTTTTATCTGTTGTTTCTGCATCAATCAAGCTAAGAAAATCATTCAAAGATTTGACAGAGAAAACTTTACTTGCACAAAGATTCCACTGAAATTTATCCTCTAGTTCATGAGTGAAAGTGAAAGAAGCCAAATCAGAGAAAAGTATAGCATGTTCCATTGCAGCAGCACCAAACAAATTTCTTGAAGATCTTAGATTCCACACGACACCATTGTCTTCAGCCACACCAATTTCAGCCACTTTGAGATTGTTTGATCTAGAAACATTATACAGATGAGGAAAACAATCTTTAATGGGAGTGTCATAAAACTAACTGTCTTCCCAAAATCTAACCAAGGAACCAGACTGAACTTTAAACCTCACATGCTTGAGAAAGAAAGATTTGTGATTCATAATAGCCCTCCAAACTGATCTTCCATATGAGCAAGTAGGAACCTTTGCCATCCAGTGTACATCTCCAACACCATATTTTTCAGCTACAATTTTCCTCCACATATCATTTTCTTCTGTAGCAAACCTCCAAGACCATTTAAAAAGAAGTGCTTGATTCATTTTCTTCAGGTTCTTAACTCTTAGACCCCCATGTTTCTTTTTTCTGCAAACAGCAATCCATTTCACAAGACGCAATTTCTTTCTTCCAACATTGTCATGCCACAAGAAATTCCTCATAATTTTTTTTTTAATTTTTTACACACAGAACTTGGCATTTCAAACAAGCTCATATAATAAACAAGTAAGCTAGCCAGAACACTGTTAATTAGTGTGAGCTTACCTGCCCTTTTGAGAAGGTTTTTCTTCCAACCAGCAAGTCTTGCAATGAATTTATCTACTATCTCGTCCCATTTAGATACACCTCTACACTTATCACCAAGAGGGAAACCTAGATAAATAGTGGGAAGCATGCCGGAATAACATCCCAAAATGTCACAGAACTGTGATAAATCTCCATCAAAACCAGCTCCAAAGATTTGACTCTTAGAAAAATTTATCTTCAAACCAGTTAACAACTCAAAAGAAAGAATAATTATTCTAAGATTTTTCACTTGTTAAATATCAGCATCTAGAAAAATCAAAGGGTCATCTGCAAATTGCAAATGACCAATGAGCATACCTTCATTACTGACTTGAAAACCAGAAATAAGACCTTGCAGTTGAGCTTGTTTTAACATGTAAGAAAGATCTTCACCCACCAAAAGAAATAAAAAAGGTGACAGGGGATCACCTTGTCTGATACCCTTCTCACTTGTAAAAAACTAGAGGCACTACCATTCACCAATACAGAAAACTTCACAAATTCAACACAACATTTGACCCAACTCCTCCACTTATCTCCATAGCCCATTAGCTTCAAAATTTCATCTATAAATCCCCAATTAACATGGTCAAAGGATTTCTCAAAATCCACTTTACATAACAAACCAGGTTTTGCACTTCTAGTTCTAGAATCAATAAGCTCATTGGCAATTAACACTCCATCTAGAATTTGCCTTTTCTTAATGAAAGCCGATTGATGTTGAGAAATAACTGAGGGAAGACTCACCTTGAACCTTTCTGCCAACATTTTTGAAAGAATCTTATAAGCTCCATGTACCAAACTAATTGGTCTGAGGTCTTTAATTTCTTCAATTGTGTCCTTCTTAGGAATAAGAGCTATAAAAGTATTCTTGAGTCTCCAATCTAGAAAGCCTCTATCCTATAAATCTTGCAGAACCTTCATAAAATCTTCTTTTAGAATATCCCAACAAAGTAAATAAAAGATCACAGGAAAGCCATCTGACCCTGGTGCTTTATTTTGACCTAAAGATTTGATTGCTAGCAAACATTCCTCTTCTTCAAAATCTCTTTCCAACCAAGTACACATTTCATTAGAGATTGTGTTAAACTGCATACCTTCCATATTGACTTGTCTTCTGTTATTGGATTGAAAAATTTGTTGGAAGTAATCCACAATACCATGTTTAATTTCTTCTTCATTAGCAATTAAAACACCATTTACCTTAATAAAGCCAATATAACTTCTTCTTCTGTTATCATTTTCCAATCTGTGAAAATATTTGGTGTTGTTCTCATTGTTCTTAATGTCATTAACTCTTGCTCTGCACCTCTACTTCTTAGCTTTCACCAAAGTAAGTCTGCATCATTCTTGTCTTGCAGCTACTCTCTCATCCCATTAAGCACTTGAAAGGCCATTATGTTGATTTTCTTCAATGTCCAAATTGTTGAAAATTTCCTCCATTTCTCCATACTCTTGCTTGCTCCACTCTCTTAGCTTTGGGTTTAACATATGAAGTTTTTTGCAGAATACAAACCCAGGATTACCTGCAACAGAAAAAGACTCCCACCAATCTTTTATTAGTGAAATAAAATCAGGATGAGAAAACCAAAAAAACTCACAGCGGAAATGAGGAGGACCACGCTTCAAACCATCACAAATCAGGGCTACAGGGCTATAATCAGAGACAGGACGAAGAAGAGCTTGTTGAATTACGTTAGAATTCTCCATCTCCCATGATAAAGAAACCAACAACCTATCAATTCGACTTCGAACACTTTGGACTTGATTATTAGTCCAAGTATAAGTGGCACCAATCAATGGCAAGTCAATAAGATGATGCTTGGAAATGAATTTATTTAGCCTCTCCATTCCACTGGTATAATCACTTCCAGTAGATATTTCATGACAAAATCTAATTTCATTAAAATCCCCACCAATCACCCATGGGTACTACCAAAAACTTCTCATTTCTTCAATTTCTCTCCAAAATAGTTCCACTTCATCAGTATAGGAAGCACAAGGTGCATAAATACCAGTAAACATCCATTCAAACGATAAAGATAATGTTTTACACAGCAAAATAATTGAATAAGGGCCAATTAGAAAGTCAGAGACTTCGATTTTAGAAGAATCCCAAAAACATAATATACCACCTGAACTTCCCTGAGATGGAGAATCAATCTATTTCACATGCTTATTTCCCCAACATTGCCAAGCAATTAAATCTGTACAAAGTTGGAGTTTTGTTTCTTGCAGAAGTAATATTGATGGCTTCCGATCTCTAACCCTTTTTTTTCACAATATCCCTTCTATTCAAGTTATTCAAACCACGAATATTCCAGCAAACTATTTTCAAATCCATTAAACAATAAAACACCAGAGTTGAACCAGAATCGACAAGAACAATTAAGCATGAATGACTTTAACACGCTCCTTATCATAATTTCGAAGATGTGCTCTAATAGTATCCATCATTGCATCATCTATTTCCTCTTTCGAGCCTTCATAATTTAGACCTATCAAAGGTCCCAAAGCAACCATCTGAGAAAGAATGTTCTCAAATTGAATTCTTAAATTGGGACGTACCTTGTTACGCTTAAAACTCCATTTTTCTGTGGTTTGATGTAGAAGAAGAAACTTTGCTGCCTTTTGAGTCGGTTCAACCACCGAAATTGGAATTGCTTCCTCTGCACATTCCGCATCCAACTTTTGAAGATATTGAATTGAAACAGCATTCTCGAGTAAGTCATTCACCTCATCCTCATTTGGAAAAGTTCATGAGCCGACACCGTTGAAGAATTTGAATTTAAAATTTGACCTGAATTATCCATAAAACCCGAAACTGAAGTGAACTTTAGCACCAAACCCGTATTCTTTGAAATGAAAATAAATTTGAATTCAAATTTATTTCCACAGAAGTATTCTTTCCTTTTTCAGTTTGCGAAAATCTCTTGAATAAATCTCTACGCCTAGAATCAAGCGGGCGCAGTACTGGCTGAGGGATTTTCGGCCAATCCAAACTAACCGAAATACTCAATGGAGTATCTTCAGGCTGAATGACCGGAACTGTTGGAAATGATTTTGGGGTTAAAGGTTAAATGGATATTGAAAATGGTTTGAGAATGGGCTCACAAACACTTAATGAAAAATGAATTTTATTTCTCTCTGAAGACTTTAGTCGTGCAGACCACTTCTT
>JAJJMB010017396.1:106105-144973 GCA_023531105.1 Papaver atlanticum
CTTTTCACATTTAGAAGTCTCTAGGCATAGTTGTCTAGCAAATTCTAGACACTTCTAAACTAAAAATCAAGTTTACATTTTTAACAGGAACTACTGATGAATCTTGACTTAATCTTGGTATCTTGAATTTTTGAAATTTGAGTTCTGGTTCGCCATTGATGAGCTTCAAGGATGATGTCTTCACAGGAAAAGATAAACCATTAAAATTAAATAAAAATGATATTGATGATTGAGTATAATCCTTAACTTTGAGACGAATTCCAGAAGCATCTTCCCAGTTTAGTGTGGAAGAGTGAACTTCTAGTAATCCCCCAAACTCTTTTCCATCTCCCCAAAGATTGAAAGGGACTCCTTGAACTTCAATCCAAACACCATGATGAGAACTATCAGGGAGTGATATTGAATTTGCAGTAGCCCACCAAGGTAAAATCCTTATTGACGTGCCATTTAGATCCCAAAAACCCTTCCTAACCAAAATATCCTTTGCCTGAGCAGACACAAAAAAAAAGCTTTCTTATCTTCAAAAGCACATAGATCAAAAACATTCTTGAATTCAAACCTGTTAGCAATTGCCTGACCAATTTGAGACCATGAATTTTTCGAGTCTGAGACTTCAACAATAAACACAAGATCCCAATTTGCCTTTGGTAACTCTAAAATAGAATTTTCAGTGACAATCGGAGTTTGAGAATCTTCACAAACAATTTTAGGTTCTTCACTGATATTCTTAGATTTCGCAGTGGTAACATTATTGAAAGCAGTGACAAAATGGGACCATGTAGAATCACTAGATTCATCAGGAAAACACATAGATTGTCTAATCTTTTTATGAGAAAAAGACGCTCTGAAAAATTCTCCATGCTTACTTTCATTCCTAGAAAATAAAATATGCTTATCATCCTTGTGGAAAATCCAATACCATTGTCCATAAAAAGGTTTCTTAGATTCTTTTCTCATGATGTTCTTCATCCAAACAATTGCCTCTCAACTAACTGTGATTTGAATCAAATTCTTTGTGTTTCTTGTTTTTTCATCAATCAAAAACCCATTATGCTTTCCTGTGATCAAAAAGTTTTGTACTTGCAGTCGATTGTTGCTTGCTGATCAAGAGATTCATATCTCTTCTTTGATTAATTCTTGGTAACCATCTGTCAGTCGTCTTTTCCTAGATGTGCTTCTTGAGCTGTTGATTCTCGTACCTGCAAATCCTTTTCACCTCGAACCACTTCAGTCCATTTCTTCGTGGTACCTCCTCTAGTCTTCAAATCTTGAAAGCTCTTCCTAAAACCCTGATCTATCCCTGTATCCCTTTCTCTGATATGATTTGATAATGATCCAACCTCCATCAATGCCGCGAGACTTCCGGACATTCTCTCTCTTCAGAAACGACTTTTTGTTCTTGAATATGACTTGTTATAAAGAAGTTTCCCCCACTAGTATATATGAGTTGATGCACCGCTATTTTACAGAACTCGCACCCATCAGAGTTGGTGGTGCAGTCATTGTAGCAGTAGAATTCCTTTTTGTTCATAGAATTAGTTGGGAGAACTCCTGGATGGCCATGGCTATATTTGGACTTGAATAATGCCGGAGAAGATACAATATGATCCTTGACCGAGTAACCACCGTTTAGAGCGTCTTTTTAGTAATGTAATTTTGCAACGTAAATCAAATGTGTCTGGTTGAATAAACCTGGTAGTATCGACGCCCCCATTAGCATGTACCAGTCGTGATAGGCTTGGAAAGTAGAAATTAACGTTTAGTCCCAAAGTTAGTGGGCTTTGGACGCTTTAGTCCATTCATCTGAAGCCTAGTACTCCCTAGTCCAAATAAACCCCGCGTCCAACAGTTTAGTCCAAATATGGACGACTTAGTCCAAACACCCAACGATTCAGAATTTTCCAATACCTTAATTACCCTTTTTTCAAATGATACAGAGATATGAATGAGACTCTTTAGTTTTAGATCTAAGATTTCTAATTAAGAGAGATTCAGAGAGAAATGAGAGAGATTTCGAGGCGATTTCTTGGATTCAATCGATTCTTCATCATATTTCGATCCCAGGTTAGAGATCTCCGATTTCACTCACATTTCTTTTTCGTTTTTTATCTGTTTCCTGGATTTCAATCCCGTTTTTCTAATTATTTTATTCAAATGCATAATATGAAATTGATTTGTGTTTTGATTTTTGTTTTTGATTTTGTTATCTTTTAGGATTTGGTTTTCAAGAAACTCTTTTGGTTTATGTTTGTGTTTATGTTTTTGGTTTTGATTTTGATTTTTTTTTTGATGTATGATATGAAATCGATTCGATCTTAATTTGTTCTTTCATTTTTTATTTTCGATTTCTTCTTTCGAATAATTGAACTCTTTGGATGTTTTATAATCGAGTTTTAAGTTATTCATTGTTATTAACTGATAGAGTAGTTGATTTCTTTCATTTTTTGACTGAACAGAATATGTACTTTCTTGTACACTATACATATTTCGATTTATTGTGATTTTAAGGTTGATTCGAAAAATTAATTCTCGGATAAATTTAAATATGATTCAAATCTTTTTGATGTTAAATCTCTGTGTTAGAGAATTCGATTTTGAAATCTTTTAGATGTGACTCGGATCTATTTTATTAGTTTTTTTATTTATCATTTGTAAAATACAGGGTATTAACCATGTTTGGGAAGATTGTGTATGCTATCTCGAATCATGGTGAGCATTCGACCCTATTTGGTACATGTGTACAAATTTGTACGGTAAATTTATCTATGATGAATGCATGGGTTGTTTTATTTGAACCAATTCTCTATTTTGTTATCTTCATGTAAATATATTTTCTTACTTTGTATACTAGTATGCTCTGTGATGGATGCAAGACCTATTTTGCTGGTATATATGCTAGATTTTGGTATTTTTCTGTAGATGTGTACATTTTTGTACACTAAAATGCTCAGTGATGAGTATATGGTCTGTCATGTGGGTATAGATGTTATACTTTGTTAGGTTTTTGTAGAGTGTACATGTCTTGTATACTAGGATGCTCTTTAATGAATGCATGACATGTCCAGTTGGTATGATGCTAGCATTTGTTAGTTTTTTGTAGAGGTGTAAATGTTTGCACACAAAATTTTGTTTCATTTTTCATAGCATGTTACTTTAATGTACACCGTATATTTTTTTGATATATGGTTTTTGTAATATATTAGGTATCAACCATATATCTGCGAAAGTTGTGTATGCTATTTTTGAATCATGGTGAGTATTCATCTATACGCTAGTATATGCTCTCTCATGATTTTATGTTCTGTTTTGTGGGTATGGATGTTGGATAAGTTGCATTTTTGAAGGTGTGTACATAGTTGTACACCATTGTGCTGTGTCATTATTATATGGCATGCTTTAGGAGTATGGATGTTGGATTTGTATAGGTGTATACATAGTCGTTCACCATTATGCTCACTCATAATTTTATGGTTTTTTTGTGGGTGTGGATGTTTCTTTATTTAGAGTTTTGTATAATTGTACATGTTTGTATACTAGTATGCTCTGTGATGAATTGATTGCCTGTCATGTGAGTATGTATGCTAGAGTTTGTTACGTTTCTATAGAGGTGTACATATTTGTACACTGGTATGCTCTGTAATTATTATTTTGAAGTTTATTTTTGACTTTAAGATTTTCGGGAACATATTTTCGGGTGTTTGTACATATTTTTGACTTTATGAACTGTATTACTAGGGTGCATGAATCATTTGCTCGCAGTTAACGAAGATTGTTGGACATGAATACGATGAAGATATGATTATCTCTTGATTATTCTATTTATAAATGGTGGATGTCACTTGGGTAAGTTTCTTTACCTTCGCAATTAAACTTGAATCCTTATTTTGAGCATAGTTAACCCTAGTAATGATGTGGATGATATTCGGGTTGATGATATGTCACACTTCAGACACATTAAGTGTTATTTGATTTTATATGTATTAAATTTAGGAACTCATAAGCTCAAAATGATTTTATTCAATATGGGTAGTGATATTGTTGCTTAGGTACACGATTCAAGTTGTATGTGTGTATAAAATTATGCACGTTGTCATGTCTCATTTATAGATGTGCACCGGTTGATCGTTTAGAAGATGTGCATAGTTCTGCAACTAAGTGTGCATAGTTGTACACATGATTTTTGTTAATGTAAACATATTTATACACATGTTTATTGTTTTTGAATCTGCGCATAGTTCTGCAACTTTATGTTGTTTTGTTTTTTCCAAATCATTTCATTGGTGCTTATGTATTATTTTCCAGGTTGAATATATCATGTTGATGTCTAAGAAACAGGTAAAAGCTCTTATAAATAGATTCATTAGTCCCATATCTAAGACTCTATTTGGAAGACGAAGAAATCAACACATTAAAATTGATAGAGAAAAGTAAAGAAGACCTATGATGTGCACTGAGTTCTTTACTTTCACCTTCCTTGATAATTTACTACCCTTCTTGGTTACGACTTTGCACCCTTTTTTTCATGTAGATTGTTACAGTAAATGTTACTATCTTATTTATTTTAAGAATTCAGTTTGGTTTTTACTTCAGTATGTATCTTTATTTCTGCAGGTATGAATAATTTTTTGACATGTCAGTACATATTCATGTACACTTTAATTTTTTAACCTGTCAGTAGATGTGCACCATCATGTATACCATTATGTACACATGAAGAAATTTTTTTACCTATAATATACCCTGTAAATCTGAGAAAAATCTATACTTAAAACATTAATATTTTACTATTAATAAAATTTGTATAAGAAAGTTAAGAAACATAGTTGTCAAAAGTTTTAGAAAGTTACAAACAACTTAAGCAAGTTTTAAACATAAATCAAGTTGTTTCTATCCTACTCACATGCCAATCTTGGTATTATTTATCTTCTGCGATATTGTACAGCTTGGCAGGACCACCGACAAGTTTCTACAGGTTCTAATGCTACCATCTCCAACAAGTATGTACACACCAACAAAAATCAAACAAATCCAACTTCAAAAATTATGAAACATGCCATATATCCATGAGATAGCTTACCAGTGTACTAGTATGTATACCATGACATCCATACTTCGAAAATTATAGAACCCGTGACATCCATACCCACAAAACAGATCATATATCCATGATATAACATACTAGTGTGCAAGTATGTACACACCTACAGAAATCTTACAAATCAAATATTCATGCTCACACAAGATAGGTCATATGTCCATGACATGATATAACAGTGTACATGTATGTACACGCATATACAAATGACACAATCTAATATTCAAAACAAAAAAATAGGTCATACTCCTATGAGATGATACATCAGTATACAAGTATGTACACACCTACAGAAATTTAACAAATCTAACATAGACGCTAACACAAAACATGTTATATATGTTCATGACATGATACAACAGTGTACAAGTATGTACACACCTACAGAAATGTCAAAACTCCAATATTCAAAAAAAAAAAAAAAGATCATATGCCCATAAAATTATATAATGGCGTACAAGTATGTACCCTCCTGAATAAATCTAAAAAAAAAAAACATGCACGCCTGATAGACGCATTTATGTGTCTATTTTCATCTCTATTGTGTATAATGTTAGTACCATTTTTGTACTTATTTTGGTATTTTATCTCTTTGTAGGTGTTTTTTGGAGAAATAAGATTTTGCGGCGAAATTGGCTCGAAAAGTTGATAAATGCAACCCAAGGTACAAGTGTTATGCGGACTCCAGCAACGGATAAGCGGCGACTATTGGATAAGGGGTAACCTTTCCCCTTCACGTTCAAATTCTGAATTTGGGCGGGAAACCAAAAACTTAAAAGCGTGTTTCCTGGCAGATTTGGTGATGGATTTTTAGAAGTGTTTGAGGTCGATTAAACCTCTAATTTTCATAAGGTAGACTCCTTATGGGTCTAGTAATCTAACATGTGTGTTTAAATCTATTACTGGGTTCAATCGACGGGTTTTGATCTCCACAGAAAAATATGGAAAGTCACGTGTGTGACCGATTTTAGGAAATTTTAGAGAGATTAAAGGCAAGATTTTCTCCCCAAAGCTTAATATATATCTAAGGAAGAGTTTAGAATCGAGAGGAAAGCCCAGATATGCGTGGAAATTCTAAAACAAGAAATTGCCACAACTTTGACGTGAAGAGAAAGAAAGAGATTTCGGAAGATTTTGGAGAGATTTAATCGCTCTTTTTGATATAAATAGATTGGTTGGGTCATATATAATGGTTTTCGAGAGTTTGGGGGGCTTAGGAGGGCTGAGGAGTGAGAAATCAAGACGAACAGAAAGCTACCTGCTGCTGTTTTTTGCTGGTGCGGAGCTGAAGAACACGAAGAACATTAGACCCTCAGAGTCAGTCGCAGAAGCAGTCTTATGTTCTCGTTTATTAACAGCACTTCAGTTGTATCGGTGATTCTGTAACGCCATAAAAGCGTTGCAGATTCGCTGTATTATTATTTCTCTTCAATAAAAACACCTTTTGAGCCATGTTTCTATCTTTTGAGCATGTTTTTACTATGAGGAGCTAAACCCAAACACTGGGATGACGGAGGAAGACGAATATCATACTTGGGGTAATTTTATTAATTCTTTTTAAGACTTTTGCATTAATTTTAATTGAAATTATGATTTGAATTAATTGGTTGTCATTTAATTTGATGTTGTATGCTTAGCTTAGGTGTTTTGATACATCATGCTTAGGATTTACAATCAATGTTTTGAGAATCTACCTTGGCAAGAATAGAGTCCTTGTTTTTCTTGAGCTAAAATTGTCAAAGAATTAATAATTGAACCTTATGTTTTGAATTCGGTGGAATCCTGAGTCCCAGTACCTCTCGCACCATTGTTTAATATTTTTGTATATATTTTTATTAAATTTAAAAACTCGAATCTTCACAAGTCCGAGTTGAACGAACTCTACTTATCACTTTTTACAACAACTTAAAATTCACATCAATTTTTGGCGCCGCTGCCAGGGACTTGTTTTTAGGGTTTTAGATTTATGTTTAGATTTATTTATTTTATTTTTTATTTTTATTTTTATTTTTCTTTTGTTCTTTTCTACGTTTCTTGGGTATTTGTCTTTTTGTTGCAGGTTTTGAATCAAAGAGGAATTGGAGACGAAAGACCTGGGGGATTAAAAGCTAGACAAAGCGAAAAGAACGGGGAAAAGACGAAGATATTTTTATTTTATTTTTAATTAGATTTTATTTTTATTTTTAGAAATTGTAAATAGGACTGTATTTTTGGTTTTGTTTTTTTGGACTTTTTTTTTTATTTTTTTTTATTTTTGGGACATTAAACATTGGACATTATTTTTAAACCCTACGGAAGGGTATATTTTTTTTTAAATATAAACTATTTGCAGGGAAGGACGACGATTACGATATTGTCTCGGCCCCTCGGGTTCGTACACTGACACAGGAGTCAGTGGCCCGAGTCGACTTCAGCGGTTCTTCGCCCGTCTGGTACGGGAGGTAAATTTTTAAACACCCGCGAATCCCCTGTCAGCGGGTTTACTGTATTCCTTAATGTGCATATATGATGAGGACTGAATACAGACTTTTATTTTCCTAGTAAAGGGCAAGGCCTGGCCATACAAGATAAGGGTTCGGATTTCATAACCGTTCTCTTCTTGCCCGCCTTAGGACAACGATACCGAACGCGAACCGAAGCTTAAAATATTGACTAGAACGAGACCAATAGGGTAACGAGCTTATATGAAAGTCGTTCAAAAGGATCGTATTGGGTATCTTGTTAGCCTAACTCAAAGTTCAGGAAGATTACTGTAAGTCGATTAGAGCCGCCTTGTAACCCAGGGAAGCGTTGCCAAAGAGGTGGGGGTATCAAAGCTCCTCTGAGCTTCTCCTACTTCTCTTCGACTTACTTTATTCGGATTGTCCTTCGAAGTTTGCTAAAATTGTACCAAGTTGCCTCTTGGAAGAGTAGGAGCTGGTCTAGAAACAATCTAAGTGGAGCCATCATGCTTGTTGTTTGCTAGATTTTATAGGTTTGATTTGGTCGAGTCAACCTTGTTTGTGATTGTGTAGAATTCCCTTGCAATTAAGAATGTCGAACTGGTATGATAGAAGTCAATACAATGAGTATCGACCTGAATTTGAATATGGACATCATCATGGGAATAGTAGTTGGGAACGCCAACCTTTTCAAGGTTACGGTTCATACCATGGTGAGCCCAATTACTATCCACACGCGAATTGGTCTTACGAGCAAGAAAATCAGGAACATTATAGTGCTAGTACCTCGTCTTTGGACAATACAATCAAACTGTTGAAAACTAGTCCTTACGATGATTCTTCTGTTCCTATGTATGATCCTTCCATATCTTTAGAAGAGTCTCTTAAGAAGTTAACTGAGCAGACAAATAGGTTCGTGTCGGAAATGAATAGACGAACTGCACCATTGAGTGAATTCTCTATAGAGGAATCCCTCAAGCAAATGGCTGAGACGAACGAAAGACTTGCTCGAAATAATCTTGATTTCCAATAGAGTGTTTCCAATAGTACCCTTGAAAATGAGGATAGTTATTTGCATAATCAAGATGACGAGGTTAGCATTGGAAACACTAGTTTAGACGAGGTTCAACCATTTTCATGTTATTACAATGATGAGTATGATGAGGATAGTGTTGACGAAGAATCTGAAATATGTAGGCATAGTGATCAGGAATTTGTTACTCCAATTGAGCTTTATAATGATAATACTATTTCTAGTTCAAATCCAAATAATTTTAATAATTATTCACCTATTCAAAAGGACGAGGATTTAACTAGAGATACCCCTGTTTTAGATGAAGTAGTATTTCCTTTTTACAAAGCCAATAATGGTTTAGAGGAACGAGTTTATTCTGAGAATACTGTTTTATTGTCTAGTGATTTAGAAACAATAGTCTTAGACAAAGAAAATCAACTCGTAGAGATGAGTGAGGATGAACTTGACTTAGAAGAATCAATTGCCTATTTTCAGGAATCTGATGACCTAGAAATTAGGGAGATTCTGACTAGTCTAACTAGAGACACTGAAAACTCTAAGTTTGGGGGTGATTATCATTCTCCATGTGCTTTAACTCTTAGAAAGGTCCCTCACTTGGGACTTGACATATGTGCCTCAACCGTTTTAACAGATTATCTTCATACAGGTTTTCCTGAATCTAGTGATGTCCATAAGGAAGTTCAGTTTTTAGAAACCCATCCTCTGGTTGATGTGGTTTACCCAGGCTATGATACCCCGATCGACTTTGTTTTCCCACCAAATATTTTTCTTCCAAATGTGGGAACATATAGATTTCAAATGTGTCACCTATTAGGTTCTGAGACTAAGCCTAAGTACTTTAGGTTAATAAAATCGACACATTTGCTTAAGAATGACCACTACTCTCACGGTGGTCAATTATGTAAGTCAAACCTGATTGACTTAGAGGATCCTCAATTATTTAGGTTATTATTATATGCTTCTAAGTTCTTATTTGAGTTTCTACAGACTCTAGGACCTAATAATTTAGATCTCACTTATGAGGAAATGCATCCAATGAAAATATTTTATTTAGACCCTTTCATAGAACCTGAACCTGAACCACAATTAGATATAGATATCTTAATCAGGAAACTAGGTAAGGGTATGCTATTCTTGTTCATTTCGTTGGTTTATTATAGATTCCTTTGGTCAGCTCTATTTGGTTTTGAAGACCCACAGTTATTCCGACTACTGTTATACGATTCGAGTGACTAATTCTTTCCTAGTCTGGCTGAAGACTTTAAACTTAGCACTTCTTGAGAGGTAACCCATTCTCATGCAACACGGTAATATCTTTCCTTAACTCTTTTTCTTCAAATGGTAACAATTTCTCCTTGTTCATGCTTTTAATTTTATCTTTAGAACATTGAGGACAATGTTAGATTTAAGTTTGGGGGTATGGGAGAAACTTTTTAGTTGCATTATAAACTCCATAGTCTAGAAATTTATGCCTATTATGGAGTGCACTAGCCAATCTAAGTGGATGGAAGCATTTTGGTTTAGGAGTTTAGGAACCAATCTGATTAGATGGAAACATCTAAAAGAGTCTATTCATAAAAGCACAGAGCTCAGGTGTTAGAAATAACATGATAGTTTCGCCATATCTCGTTGAGTCCTTTTCATTTCTATTTTTATTTTCTTTTCTTTTAAACATATGTTTCTCTAAGTGATTAGGTGGGCCTCACGATTCAAGTTGTTACCAATACTAGGGTGAAATAGAGTGATTGAGATACCAAAAAAAAAAAAAAAAAAAAGACCAGACCAATTAGACCAATCGGAATAAATATTAACACTTGGATAGCAATATGTGTGTGTTCTCCCTGTCTCCGTCGCCTAAACAAACGTGGAACGCAGGATCCATGGGAATTACCATGTAATATGCTGACAAGAAGCATGCGCTTGGATCCAAAAGATCTAATCATGTCGTTAAAAAGAAAGAAAAATAAAATAAAAATAAAAATAAAATAAAAATAAAAATAAAAAATAAAATAAATAAATGTGTGTTCAATAAATCGACCGCTGGTTCCCTTGTATATGCCAGACGAGTTGATCTAGAATTAGGATTATCGACCACTGGTTCCCTTGTATATGCCAGTTGTGTTGATATTAGTCAAACCGGTATCTCAGTCCATTAGGTTAGGTTCATCTTGGTGGAGGCCTTGAGACAGATATGAGAAAACACCGTTCACCTAGTCAACATCAAAACCAACTATGTTTTTCTATATCCATCTCTTAATCTTTCCATGTGATTTGTTGACTCCGGATATTGATGTCCATAGTGCAACTATCTTAGTAGAGCTTTGTCACTTATATATGAATTTTAGTATACGTGAGTGCAAACTCATATACAGCAATTGGAATTTCGCATCAGGGTACTTCCTCCCATAATCAATAAGTATGCCAACCAAGGAGGTTCTTTAGTGCATTCCAAGGTTCTGCGTAGATGCTAGGGTCTGGAGTAATGGTTTTGTGGGTACACCTCTGGTAAACCCTCCCGAGACTATAACTCGGCCACTAGGGCCACCTAGGGGTTTAAAGGCTTGTTGCACATGCTAAGTGCAACCGACGATGCCTGCGACAGTGAGTTAGGATTTTATTTTGTAGTTTTAATTTGCTCGGGACTAGCAAATAATAAGTTTGGGGGTATTTGATAGACGCATTTATGTGTCTATTTTCATCTCTATTGTGTATAATGTTAGTACCATTTTTGTACTTATTTTGGTATTTTATCTCTTTGTAGGTGTTTTTTGGAGAAATAAGATTTTGCGGCGAAATTGGCTCGAAAAGTTGATAAATGCAACCCAAGGGACGAGTGTTATGCGGACTCCAGCAACGGATAAGGGGCGACCATTGGATAAGGGGTAACCTTTCCCCTTCACGCTCAAATTCTGAATTTGGGCGGGAAACCAAAAACTTAAAAGCGTGTTTCCTGGCAGATTTGGTGATGGATTTTTAGAAGTGTTTGAGGTCGATTAAACCTATGATTTTCATAAGGTAGACTCCTTATGGGTCTATTAATCTAACATGTGTGTTTAAATCGATTAAACTGGGATCAATCGACGGGTTTTGATCTCCACAAAAAAATATGGAAAGTCACGTGTGTGACCGATTTTAGGAAATTTTAGAGAGATTAAAGGCAAGATTTTCTCCCCAAAGCTTAATATATATCTAAGGAAGAGTTTAGAATCGAGAGGAAAGCCCAGATATGCGTAAATTCTAAAACAAGAAATTGCCACAACTTTGACGTGAAGAGAAAGAAAGAGATTTCGGAAGATTTTGGAGAGATTTAATCGCTCTTTTTGATATAAATAGATTGGTTGGGTCATATATAATGGTTGTCGAGAGTTTGGGGGGCTTAGGAGGGCTGAGGAGTGAAAAATCAAGACGTACAGAAAGCTACCTGCTGCTGTTTTCTGCTGGTGCGGAGCTGAAGAACACGAAGAACATTTTCTCGTTTATTAACAGCACTTAAGTTGTATCGGTGATTCTGTAACGCCATAAAAGCGTTGCAGATTCGCTGTATTATTATTTGGCTTCAATAAAAACACCTTTTGAGCCATGTTTCTATCTTTTGAGCATGTTTTTACTATGAGGAGCTAAACCCAAACACTGGGATGACGGAGGAAGACGAATATCATACTTGGGGTAATTTTATTAATTCTTTTTAAGACTTTTGCATTAATTTTAATTGAAATTATGATTTGAATTAATTGGTTGTCATTTAATTTGATGATGTATGCTTAGCTTAGGTGTTTTGATACATCATGCTTAGGATTTACAATCAATGTTTTGAGAATCTACCTTGGCAAGAATAGAGTCCTTGTTTTTCTTGAGCTAAAATTGTAAAAGAATTAATAATTGAACCTTATGTTTTGAATTCGGTGGAATCTTGAGTCCCAGTACCTCTCGCACCATTGTTTAATATTTTTGTATATATTTTTATTAAATTTAAAAACTCGAATCTTCACAAGTCCGAATTGAACGAACTCTACTTTTCACTTTTTACAACAACTTAAAATTCACATCAACGCCCACGAAATAACCCATACATCCTTGAGCTGTCATACATGTGTACAAATCTGCATACAACCATAACTAATTCAAATAAAATAGAATTCATTCTCCCATAACATTACATATACCCCTAAAATGGCATGTTGTTGTACAAATCTGTACACAACTACAACAAATCTAACAAAAATAACATTTATGTCCACATAACAGTTCACACACACCCGAAATAACATTCTTGTTTGCGAATATGTACACTACCACAACAAAACTAACAAAAACAACATTCATGTCTACAGAACAGTCCATACATCCCTGAAACAGAACGCCAGTGTACAGATCTGTACACTATCATAAAAGATCTAACAAAAACAATATTCATAGACATATAACAGGTCATACATCCCTGAAACAGCATGCCGGTGTACAGATCTGTGCACTATCATAAATCTAACAAAAATAACATTCATGCTCACTGAACAAGTCATACATCCATGAGATATCGTACATGTGTAAAAATCTGTACACAACCACAACTATCTAAGTAAAATAAAATTTATACTCACATAACAGTCCATACACCCCTGAAATAGCATGTGTTGTTGTACAAATTTGTCACAACTAAAAAAACTCTAACAAAGACAACATTCATGCCACATATCAGTCCATATACCCCTGAAATAAAATTATGGTGTATAGATATGTACACAACTACAATAAATCTAACAAACAAAACATTCATGCCCACATAACAGTCCATAGACCCCTGAAATAGCATTATGGTGTATAAATCTGTACACTACCATAACAAATATGTATACTACCAATATTCATGCCCACAAAAACAATCCATACATCCCTGAAACAGTACTGCGGTGTACAAAACTTTACACCATTACAAAAAGTCTAACAAAAACGATATTCATACACACAGAATAGTCCATAAATCTCTGTAACAACACTACAGTGTACAGATAAGTACACTATCACAAAAATAAAATAAAAATAACATACATACATACATACACACATAACAAACCATACATCCCTGAAACAGCATGCCGGTGTACAGATCTTTACACAATTATAACAAATCTAATAAAAATAGCATTCATACACACATAACATGTCATACATCCCTGAAACAGCACGTCGGTGTACAGATTTGTATACCATCATAACAAATCTAACAAAATAGCACTCGTACACACATAATAATTCAATATATGAAAGTAGAAAATGATCTTACCTTTTGTTACTTGAATAGATGTTGAATCTTGTTTTTGTTGTTTTTTTTTTCTTCTTTGAATATCTTGATTTCTCTTCAATCGCCGATTTCCTTTTAGATGACGATGGTTTTGGATCTTTTGATACCTAATTAGATGTTGAATCTAATGCTTGTTGTTGTTTTGTTCTCTTTGAAGCTCTTGATTTGTTTTCAATCATTGATTTCGATTTAGATGAGGACTGTTTTGTTATTGCATCTCCTTCATCATGATGTTACTGCTGCTGCGATGTTCATCCATAGCTAGGGTTTTGATTTGAATCTTCACTAATTTCTTTTTCTTTTTCTCTCGGTTAAATGATTTTTTTTTTTTGATTTTTTCTAGTATTTCTTTTTCCAGTTTTTGAGAAGAATAACCGTCTTAATTCGCAGCACTTGTGGAATACGAAAATCGTGTAAAGGATATTAATGTCTTTGCATCTTTTTTGGACTAAGCTGCACCTAGTCGGCTCGGGCTGGACTAAACAGTACTTTTGGATGGGATTTTGGACTAAATTGTTTTTTTCCCGTTTGGAAATGATGGCTAGTGCTTTATAACCAATGAGGGATGCAAGATGGATTACTATTCTGGTCTGCTTCGCCGGATGGTCCTCGTACACGTTAGGAATCGAGCATTTGATCCCATTAAAAAAAAAATTATGAGGTGAATTAGTAGACAGTCATGATATTCAATTCCAGTAGAAGTAGCCTGTAATCATCTGTAAAGTTATGACCCTTGAAATTATATAACCTCGTGACGGGCAGTAATTATGTGAGGCGGATAGGCAGAATGAACAATCTCCAAAACAATGAGCAGCGTCCTATTAAACTTTTACGGCCGACCGAAAAAATAGCTCATGAGTTTTAAAACATATCAGACTCACGTATGATGAGTAGTAATCTCATTTGATGCGATATCTCTTCTGAAGGTCACGTACAACTCCCAAGGACTGTGCAGGTAAAAAGAGATAGCAACCCATCAAACTTTCAGTAAAACAAAAATAATTTAACCTACCACGATAGAAAATTACTTTTAGAACAATAAAGAAATGAGTGAATCTATAATCAGAACTAGGATTTTGACTCAGACTAGCAGCACCGGAGAGTTTTATATATGGTTAGTACGGCCATGTTTTGGTAACAGACTTCCGATAGAGATGTAGAACCAGATACGAATTCAGTAAACATGCCTCACAACTTGAGGGTTCAGATGGTACCTAGATTTTTACCGCAATTTGGGGTTTTTACGTCTCTCCATTTAAGTAAACTGCTCAACTTGCAATTTTTCAGCAAAAGATGAACAGCAAATCTTAAAGCGTATACTCTTTCAAATCTAACTTCGCAACACCCACAGCTTTATCTCCAACCATTTTTGGCAGTGAGCAGGGGGGAGTTGCTTGGTATCCCCTCGACCGCATTTCACATACTAGATTTTCTTTGTTATTCATCTCTACTACTTCGACTCCAGCAATTCTCTTATCAGCTCCATCGGCAGTTCTTGTGGAAATCGGCTGCTTCTTATCGTCTCCATTTCCTTGTGAAAATCGACCAGGAGTACAAGAAAATAAATCTGGGTCAGTTGAAATAAAATTCACATGCATCATTGAACCTAACCCCAGAAAATTAAGTGTGAATTCACACGGCTACAGTTTCGGGTAGAGAAAGATAGCCCATCCTATTATATTATAATAAAGTAGAGTATCACCCAAATAATAACCAAGGAATTAAAATAAAGAGCTTCGTAGTAGTACCTCCAAATAAACTGGTGGTTCTTTGAGCTGCTATGAGGATCAAAAGCAAACTAGAGCCTCCAAAACGTAAGTAGGTAAAGACCACTAGTAACTACCTCATGACCTAAGAATCTGATGATTTACTCACATTCAGAAATACCACAGTCGTCTCTCGTACCAGGTCAATACACTTCAAGTAAACCTCCATTTCTAACTAATTATCACAAATGAAAGGAAGCAATTCTAGGAGTATGGACAACTGCTCGAATACCTTTATCTCTAGACCCTATTATCTCAGAAATCTTACAAGCATGTGAATGCATATTATAAAGCACAAGCCTATTCCCTTGTCTGAGTAACAACTCATTGTCCTTGATCTCCACAACTTCTGTAAAAAAATTGTTTTTCGTTTTTACTACGTATGGACGAGGGTGGTGAGCGAGGATCACAATTGTTCTCGTACTCCAGCATTTTGTTGCCTGGTTATAGATTTACAGGAGAAGTTGGTGATAATTACGACTTACGATATCACACAAGCATAATTCCCCATCCATTTCTGACAAATGCAATTGATCAATCCTCAACATTCCATCACTATCCTGTCCACCAGGTTCTGTGGTGCTATACTTGGGTCCTCCAGGTTCCAGTGTGCTAAATTCTTCTGTTTCAATATTGAACGACATAATAGAATCTGAGAATGGAGGACGAAACACTCTGTTAACCGAGAATACAGTTTCCGACCGATCAATCATCCAGTATAATAAGGTCCCTTTTATGATAACAGGGGGTCTATGTCTAGATGGTGGATAAGAAAACTTGCCAACGTCTCTTCTTAATTTAGTTCTTAAGTTGTGCGCGCCAAAGTTACAATATTGCCCGAAAGGCGCAAGGTCATCAATAGTATAATACAACAATTCATTATTCTTTCTAACTGGATTGAAGTATAACCCGCATACATGGATATTCACATCTTCCATTTTTAATTGTTCCCCTGTTACAGGATTCCACATGTAAAAAGTTTGAGGCAAGCCCATAAAGTTGGCGAACATTAGAAACCCATCATATGAACCCAAAAGAAACCTTGGGCAAAAAATATACGGGCAGGAACGAACTTGGTACAATGATGTCAAGAATTTTTCCTCAATCCTTTCAAACTCTCTGTCCATGTAACGAAGTATTGTAATTTCAAATACTGAGTATCTCTAGGATGATATCACGAGGGAGATCAACGTGAAAATTTGTTGTAGTTTTAGCTGTTATATGCAGTAAACGAAGTAGCCTATCCGCCCAACGTATGGGATTAATCCATGTCACTCGCTTGACAGTTTTCATCTGGTAATCAAATAAAAAAGATGAGCAAACAAGATCCTAGTATGTGTATATATTACGTACCTATTAATTTCTTCGCAGTTTACCTTCTCCCTCCCTAATAAACCGTTTCAATGGGAAAGACTCCTCCCTCCTAAGATAACTATTTATAGTTGGTCAGTTCTCGAAATATCCATAACCCACTGGGTTAAGGATTACAAAGTAAAACTGGATTATGAATTTATTTATTATTTTTCTAATCAGAACTTGGAAAGGGTTAGTGGTACGCTAGCTAGCTATAAACTCCATATAAAACGGATTACGTACGTGACTTGGTCACGGATTATGCATATACATCGCATCACCTACTAGCTAGTGAATTCGTTGGGTCATTGCGTCCAACGTGGTACAATAATAATAGTTAGTTTGGTTGGTTGGGTCCGTATTCTTCTTCCCATGTGAAGACTACGTCATGTTAAACAGCATATTAAGATGAAAATTATTATGGTTTGGTTCATGACAGATTATCAAATTAACCACGCAATGATCATCATTACCTGATTGATAAATCAACCAGAAGAAGGGAACGAACTTTTTTTTTTTTTTTTGAAGCACTATTTGTCACTTGAAAGTTGAAACAACTAAATTCATTTTGTTCAAAAACATAACCGAAATCATCTAAAAATTCAGCACCTTAACAAGATCGGGTAAAAAAATAAAAAATTGTATAAATATATAGCTATAGAACATTACTCAAAACACTAGCTAAGAAGAAGAAGATGAAAATCATACGTACTGTTGGTTTAGGTGTCGTAGGGTTCCCCTCTCTTGATCTTCTTCCCGTATTGCTATTACTCATCATTTTACAAATAAACAAATAAGTCTCTTCTCATGAATTTTAGCTCTGTTGGCCTAGCTATATTTATAGAGTCCTGTCCCATCCATCCCAGATTAGAAATACGATTCCATGCGTGTACAAAACTACAACCCAATATTACACACCATAATTGTGGGTCCACTTCGGAACATCGCAGTTCCACAACAACTCTTGATCAAATTAGGAGAGAACATTGCCGGCCGGCCAGGTCAGTCTAACTCCGCAGGCACAGATAATTTAGTTCTGAAGAAAAGTTTCAGCTGATAGTTTTGACGGGAAGAGGTCTAGCATAGCTAGAAGATGGTTGGGCTCCGCTTTTCGGCCTGATTGGAGCCGCAGACGACGTATGAAAGAGCACAAGGTAATTATGAAGTTAACTGACGTCGTCCCAATTCATCCCTTGTTATAGGAGAAAGTGATGCCTATGAAAATGGGTTCGTATGCACAGCCTCGGGTTTTCATTGAATGCAATTTAATGTGGAAAAGGTTCAGGCCAAGTTATTTAGAAATTTGTAGCCATGTTTTTGTATAATCCAATGCACATCATCGATTCCTCGTTATCGATGTTGATGATCCTCTTCTCATTGTTGCAATTGTTGTAGCCAAGTTATTTAGTAACATTGGAATATGCATGCTTACCCGCAGTAGATGAGCTTAGGAACGTTGCAAATGGCTCTTGTGGTGTGCGCATTAATCATGACTCTCGTATAACTAAGAACTAAAGACTGACCGTGTAAATACAGATATTATTCATAAAATCATTTTTAGCCAGAAAAGGCTAAAGTTGTTATGGAACTGCTGAGTTGGGGGACAGATAATCAGATCAAATCGAATATCTGTATTTACTTCTCTGTTGGAGTTGGGATTTGGGGGACAGATAATCAGATCAAATCGAATTATTTTGCCGTCTTATCTTTGCACCATGCATTATTGCATTGAATACTGGATCTAAACCTATCCTTGATAATAACCCTTGGATAATTCACTGAAACATCAACTTGACCTCCGGGCGGTAGATTTTTTTTAGTCATCATTTATTGTTACTTGGTTAATAATGGCATTGGTAGTAACAAATGGTCAGCTTACTTCCTTTGTAGTGCATGTTGGTCTCAACCCGTGCCGTAATGGCACGGGTCAAAATATGTGTTTCAAATATATCTATCGATTTATACATGTCGTAATTATCTGGGTAGAATCGAACCGATCGATCCAGGTCTAAATGTTTTGAGGAGTTGGTGAATAAACATGTCCTTATCCTCGAATCTTTTAATATTGTGTATGTAAGTCATACAATCCTTTGGGACAAACATAGTTAATCGTTAGAGCAAATTCTATGGGCAGTAGTTACTTCATTCACTACTTCAAAAAATATCATCAAAGGTCATTCTCCAAACTCGTAACAAAACTAAAAACACCTAAATTACATTACATTTAAAATCAATTAGATTAATCTTACAAAATCTGTTAGCATTATAATTTAATTTTTCTCTTTGATATAAATTGTTTGGTTCCAAATTTACATAGATTTGTGTTTACTCATTTTCCTAAAATTTATAATAATATTTAATTCTTGATCCATTTCTTTTCTTGTCTCTTTGCTTATTATCTTGAACTATTTCTCAAGCATGCATAATTACACGAAGTTGGGGAGAAGTGACAAAAACAGAAATCATGACAAAAAAGGAGAATAAAGAGATATGTGAGAAACTAAATCGATTACAATTAACTCACGCGTAGCCTTCCATAATCCCATGAAGTATGGGAGAAATAATGACAGAAACATAAACCATGACAAAAGAATAAAGAGAGATGTGAGAAACTGAACCGATTACAACTAATTCGCATGTAGCCTTGTGTTTGGTCAATTTTTTTATAGGTTTCATTTTCCTTCCTGCCCTCTACTCGACAAATCTTAAAATCAAAACATCTTCTTTTTTGGAAAAATCTTGCCTTTAAAAATGGTTTTAATTCTAAAATAAATTTTAAAAAAAGAGTAATTTGAAAAATAAAATCAAATTAAAATAAAACAAAGAAAAATCCAAGGGTGACTAAATAATTTACCTATCTTAGGACACCTTTTCTCACCCTATTACTACTGCTTCTTTCACCACCACATTATCGTTATCACTCCACCAGTCTCACCAATAACCACCACCATTATCCCCACCGCTGATCCACCACCCACCATCAAAACCACCATTAGTGCTTAATTTGCCTATCTTAGGACCCCTTTTCTCACCCTACTACCACTGCTTCTTCCACCACCACATTATCGTCACCACTCCACCAGTCTCACCAATACCCCCCACCATTATCCCCACCACCGCCCACCATCACAACCATCATTAATGCTTACTGATATGGTTAATATCAAATAAATTTATTATGTATCAACAAAAATATATTCATTTGATTAATTGAAGAAACATTTACTATGAAATATCAATTGAACATTAATTATTAAATTTTAATTAAACGTGATCATTTATAGCGGTAGATTTATGTTCTGCAAGTATAAATTGATTGTTCTTTATCTAGCCTAACTTGTCCAAACTTTGTTTTGTATTCTGGAAATGTAATCAATTTTATTTTAATACTAAAAACCGTGATTTATTCGATCGGGTACTATAAATAGCTGGGATCCCATTTGGGTGATCCATCTGTCATGATCATATTGCATTATATGATTTAGTATCCTCCTCAAAATATTTGTGTTTTTTCCTTACCAGTTGTGCTAAAAACAGCCAACCACATCTATCATAATAACATGTTGCCCATTTTGTAAAGACACAAAACTATTATCGTCCATTACTATTCACTAACATCCACCACCGTACCTAAAAACCAGCCATGCCCACTATTTTTTCCACCACAAGTAATGTTACCACCTCCACCACTCACAAATACCCGCCATTGTTTCCACCACCCACTGCTTCTTTCACTACCACCATTAAAAGTTATTCATATATTTTTTAATCGGAGTCACTGTAGTACAGTGGTAAAGTCATTGGGTGACACCTGAGTTCGAAACTCGCAAGCACCAAATTTTTACCGTTTAATAAACTTATTAATAAAAATACGTATTTATTAGATTCATTAAATGAACATTTAATGTTACCACCTACACCACTCACAAATACCAGCAACTATTTCCACCATCCACCGCTTATTTCACTACCACCGTTACAAATTATTAATATAATTTTTAACCGGGGTCACTGTAGTATAGTGGTAAAGTCATTGGGTGATGATACCAGTTACCTGAGTTCGAAACTCACCAGCACCAAATTCTTTACCGATCAATATATATATAGTTTTTAACAAACTTATTTATTAATAAAAATATGTATTTATTATATTCGTTAAATGAACATTTATCATGAAAAATTAATTAATCATTCATCATGAGCAATTAATAGGACACTAATTAATAAAGTATTTATAATGGTTAGTTGAAAAAACCACGCTCATAAATTTTTCCCTCCTAGACAAATCTCGTCCGCTTTTTATCTAGCCTGACTTAGCCAAGCTTCATTTTGTATTCTAGATTTTCGTATATTTTAGTTCTTTATACTGGTTTTGAAATCCCTTTTAAAATCCAAGCTTAATCGCAAAATAAAAGAAGAATTGTTCACGAAATGAGTTGACTTTCCGGACAAAAAAGATGAGGTTGATGTATACTTTTGTTTCAACAATTGACAAATCAAAATTTGACACACAAAAAAATAAAGAGGTTTTTGTCCACTATTGTTAAGTAAGTTTGTGAACTAACTCACAAACTTGAACTGGTTGGTTTTTTTATTTTCTTCTTTAGGTTAGTCGTATTTGAGGAAAGAGTTTTTTAATCGGTTTGGATTTTTAAAAGCCAAGTTTGTAACTAAGTTTTGAATAGGTATTTGGTTGTTGTAGGCCAAGTTTGAAACTGCTTTGTGTGGATCTAAAAGATAGACAACATCCGTGCAACGTTTAATCTTCTAGGAGTCTTATGAGTTTTTCGAGTAGAACATGGGAATGTTCGTCATGCCGCGCTAAATAGAATAGCTCAATGTCTCTTTGTAGGTGTAGAGTTGTACCTGGCTGACAGATTTACTAGGAAATAAATATCATGTCTAATACACTGAGCTAAATACAATTGCCACCAATGGCATTAAAATATGGGACATCTTGATCAAGAAGTGTTTCGCCTTCCTCTTTAAGGACGAAATGAACCTCTTTTAGGATCAAGAGATTCTACAACTGTCGGGATGCTAAGCGGATATGATTTGTCCTTAGTAGGGACGGGCCTAGCAGAGGGCTAGATGAGGCTATATAGCCCGTCCCTTATAAAAAATAGATAAAAAAAATTGACGGCAAAGAACAAAATTTATTTAAAAAGATTCTGAATCACTAAAATAGTGATAATGAAACCAAAATAAAGTTAATGTATAACAACATCTCAATTACAAATAAGAGTGGATAAAGTGAAACCTTTAAAAATATCAATGTGCAAAGTCCAATTGAATAACAAGGACTTGACCTCTATGATAATCTGATTTGTATGTCTTCTCAAATTTTTATAAAACCTATTATTTCTTTCTTTCCACATGCTCCACCAAATGGCGAACGGAAAATATCCCACAAACGTTTAAGCCTCTTCTTCTTGTTTTTCCACTCCCACAAAGTTTTTCTAACGTCACTTGCAAACACCCATCGAATTCCAAAACTACTACAAAAATACGACCATACCTCAAAAGTTGTTTTGCAATGCGAAAATAAGTGAGCATTAGTCTCCTCATGAGTACGACACAATAAACAAGTTGCATTCTGGATGATTCCTGCATTATATAATTGATCCATAGTGGGGGCTCCATCATAACACAAAGTCCAAACAAAAAAAGACACTTTTAGAGGTACCTTTGGGTTCAAGAGTTGTTCATTCGGAAACGAGATAAAGCCTCCAGTTTCAAGATGCTGAAGCCACCGTAAATCCTTTTCCATTGTCATACCTCCACTGCCTATCATCACCAACAGCTACATCAAGAAAGGAATTAGGGTCTCCTATCACCTGTAATAGCTGAATCACTTCCTGCACTTCTAATTCATTCAAAGCCCTAGGAATTGTAAATTCCATACTCCTTGTTCTGACACCATCTCCTGCACGGTGAGTTTTTTACCTTTGGAAATTCTGAATAAAGAAGGAAATCTCGTCTTTAAACTCTGCTCACATATCCATATATCATTCTAAAAATATACACCAGCACCATCCCTTAATATCAATGAAGTACCAGATTTGATGAAGTCTATAGCTTTAAGAATTCCCCATCCAAAGACTTCGACCAATGGTTCTTTTAGAAAGGTTAGGAAATAACGCTTCATAAACTCCACCAAATTTTTACTCTATAATTCTACTCCACAAGGCATATTTTTCACTGCCATATCGCCAAATCCATTTCGCATGAAGTGCCTTATTGACAAGATCCATCTTCTCTATCCCTGCACCACCTGTGGATTTTGGCGGATTTGCTTTCGACCACGACACGCAACTCCTCTTTTTAACTGTTGAACTTGAGCCCCACAAAAAGTTTCGCATTATCCTATCTAGTTCTTCAGCTACAGGGTTTGGAATTTGAAACATGGTCATGTAATACACCGGAAGACTAGCTAAAACACTTTGATATTATTCGTCCCTTATAATTTGGTTAGCAACTTTTTAGGTATACATATTTGTCCGACTTTTAAATATTGTAATTTTAAATACATAGAATGCTGTAACTTTTATTAAAATTCCTAATTTACTAGTGCATTGCTTACACGGAGGTAACAATTACATGCCGAAGAAGCGGTGGTTGCTAGTGCTTTTTGTACACAGATGTAATAGTTACATGGAACAAGCGGTGGTTAATTTGTCAGGCATGCGGTGTGTTGCATTGGCTCTCGAGGGGCATTCTGAGGGTGGAGTAATTCTTCCCCATCTTCTTATTTTTGATGTTAGGGTAGTTATTGGAGCTTAATACGGGTTTCATTAGAAAAAACTTCTCTTAATTGTATAGTTGCGGCATCATTATTTCGGGAAAAATGTGAAAGCTTGTACCGAATCCTTATAATGTATTTAGTGTAAGTGGCATGTATTTCACGTTACTTCAAGGTGCAAGCTCAAATCATTGTTTTGATTTCGACTGATATTTTTTAAAAGTTTTGGCGACGATTCTAATTGATGCTCAATTAATTCAAAAAACTTATGGACTTAAATATAGTTATGCATTTTACTAGTACCCGAACTCTATTCACTCTTACAGACGACCTGCAAAAAAATTGGCGGCCTTCGGACGCCTTACATAATATTCATAAATTAGCCCTACCCAAGGAGATTTTTCGGGTCCGTCCCTGGTCCATAGTAAAGCGTTTAAAAAGTTTCTCCGTATACACCGACTGATATATAACAATTTCATCCTGATAATGCTCGAGTTGTAGACCAAGATAAACTTGGTTTTACTGAGATATTTCATCTTGAACTCCTTTTTTTTGTGCTTTGGGGAGTTCTTCAATAAAATTGATGTCATCTACGTATACAACAAGTATTCACACAATTGTTCACATAACCCTGACATAACAAGTATTCAGCTAGACAATTCTACCTCATTCGTTCGGATTGTTTCAAATTGTACAAAGCTGGATTAGTTTTAGTGTATACATATGACATGGTGTATCTGATGATAACCGAAAACCTTCACAGGTTTTCTATACAACTACGCGATAACCACACCCGTTAGGCACTTCCGGGTCCTTCATTAATTACGAGACTAATCAAATACCCGAAAGATAATTGCATCCATATAGAAAAATGTAAAATGTGTGTTTCTTGTAATCAATCCATGGTGTCTATGAGAAACCTTGTACCATTAGAATGCGGTTTAGCAGGTCCCACTCATTGTATGTGCCGAGACAGGCCACTAGATTCAACCCTCGATTATCAAGACTGTTACTTAAAAAGGTTAATTATCAAGTGTATTCGAGCAACCTCTCAATGCATCTACCTTGTAACTTATCCTGTTGAGACTCGTGGATTATCTTGCCTGAGACCTATTATTTACACAATCCCGCGGTACAAGTATGGAGGCGTGTTGACTTGACATTTTACCACATACGTGGCTAGGTAAAGACCAACTGTAGTGTCTTGTCAACCCTTGGCGCTTCTTTAATAAAGTTTAAACACCTTTCTTTTCTTGTTCTCTCACCTGCTGCTCATTTTCCCCAAAGCAGAGCCTTCATCATCTTCCATCTTCTTCTCCATGGAAGCATATTTCCACCTGCAAGTCTGTACAACCTATAAGGCTATAACCATATTAGAGATCACTTGTTTTCTCTTTAACTAATCCGTTTGTTTCTTCTTTTTTACAGCTAAGGTCTTTCTTCTTTGGCCAACTCAGTCCAAGTAAGCATCATTTTTCTGGGATTTCTTTTATATGAGTTTACTTTTTGATGATTTCTTGTTGAAACTTTTGGTGATGATTCATTACATGGAGATGGTGTTGAGAATTATAAAGATTTGATGGGGTTTAAGAGTAATTGGTGTTGGTAGGGTTTAGCAGTAAATTGGAATTGGAAATTGTTGTTTTTCTGTCCATGTATTCTCTCATGGAATTGGAATTTGAATTGGAATTAGAACCTTGTCTTCCACATTGTTTGTTATGTTTTGTTTTCTATCTTTCTTTATTTCTTTTTCTTGGACATTAGATGTTTGCGATGTAGATTGATGGTGTGAATAGTCCACATGTGCTTAAAATTGAGTAAATGGCTCCAAAGGATGAGTTTGAGATAGTTTTTTTAGTTTCATTAGTAGGTCTATGGCTGGCTGGGTTAATGTACTAATTGAACCTTCAAGGGTAAGATGTTGGCTATATGATGTGAGTCTGTGACCACATCCTGTTCATAATGACCTCTACAGCCTTAGTACTAATTAAAGCTATTCCACTTGCAGGCATCAAATGGATTGCCTTAATTATTTCGTCCTTGTGCTAGAAATTAAGGCGCAACATTCTCGATCATCTGTGTAGCTTATTATTGGGTTTTCTTAATATGAAAGGAAGTGGTGGTACACTATGAGACGATTCGTTCATGTCACCTATGGTTGTTTGGGTTATAAAAGTTCTGACTTTTTCTTGTCACATGTAGAACCCTGTTTCACGTGTATTATGCTTTGTATTATAGAAGAGTAGATAGACTTTGTAAACATATAGTATTATCCTAGTTTCTCAACTTAAATGAAAATCAGAATTCTGTATCAAATCTGTTGGAAATGATTTTGGGGTTAATGGCTAAATGGGTATTGAAGAAGGATTGAAAAATGTTTAAAACTCGCTCAAAAGTTTCACTGATCACTCTACTGTGGTTGGGAGAAAAACAACTCTTATTACTTTTCAAAACTGGTCGTACACAGACCTTACACTTTTCTAACAAAGACTCACTTTGCTCTCTTCTACTGACCTCACTACCCACTTTGGGTTTTCACTCAATTACACCTTCCCCACAACGCCTACTGCCTTATTTATAGGAGCTCTCAACCGACTCTTCACTACTCTAGTTTGGTCTAGAATATTCATGACTCATTCACTTTACAACTGACCAGAATATTCTAGAAAATTTGGGCTCTAATTTAACCTTGAAGACTCTAGATGGGCTAGAGTACTCTAGACTAGTCTACACTTTCTAGTTGGTCCTAGATAATTCTAGACACTTCTAAACTAAAAATCAAGTTTACATTTTTAACAGTCGCCCTTAAACTTGATTTGAAGTAACTACAAGAATTTCTCGTAATTTAACGAAGACCTCATGTTTAGTGGTTTCGTGAATATATCCGCAACTTGGTCTTGAGATTATGTGTATTTTAATTGTACCTTATTCTCCGATATGCACTCTCGGATAAAATGGTATCGTGTATCGATGTGCTTGCTGCGGTCGTGGAACACTGGATTCTTTGCTAAAGCCATTGCTGACTTATTGTCTATAAATATTGTAGTCGGTTCTTCCTGCTCCATTTTAAGTTCCTTCATTAAACTCCTTAGCCATATCACGTGATAAACACACGATGCTGTTGCGACGTACTCAGCTTCGCAAGTGGAGAGTGTGACGATCGGTTGCTTCTTCGAACTCCAAGTGAAGCCCGTATCTCCGAGGAAAAATACAAATCCAGTAGTACTTTTCCTTTCATCTAAATCTCCGGCCCAATCACTATCACTATATCCAACGACTTTGTACTTGTCTGATGACGAGTAAAATAAACCAAAATCAAGCGTACCTTTTAAGTAGCGCATAATTCTCTTGGCAGCCTTCATATGGGTAATCGTAGGTGCTTCCATGTAGCGAATGATTAACCCCACTCCATAGAGAATATCTGGCCTTGTACAAGTTAAGTATCTCAAGCGTCCAACAAGACTCTTGTAAAGAGTATCTTATGTAATGTATGGGTAATCGTAGGTGCTTCCTTTCATACTTGGTGGTTACTGTAATGTATCTTATGTAGCAAGGCAGACTTTTTCTTATTCTATTTCACTCTTAGGGAGGTTACTGTAATGTAATGTATATTTTGTAAGGTTAATTTGTATATTAAAAATCAGGTCTTGAAAGTATTTATTATGCTGTGAGGTTTCTTGGTATCAAACAAAAACTCATAAGAATTGTGTAAGGCTGCTTACTTCTCTGAAACAATTTAGAATGACAACTTTTTCAACTTTAACTTTTTTTACTACATTTTATAATAGATCACCGGATTACAGTTAATGGTATGACGCTTGAAATGTTTTTACCCTTAAATTCTTTGTTTCTACTTAACCTTTCATTACTACATTGGAGGACCTGACGGACCTGGGGTACTTGGAGAACCTTCTACAAAGTCGTGTACACTTAGTCCAATCATGAGGCCAGCACTTACTAAGACAATAATAACCGTAACCCATAGGTATACACTGGACGTGGGTGGCTTGTTGTCAAGTGTAGATATCGGGAATCTTCCGGCTTCAAAGCTAGGAATCAAGCTTTCGGGTTGGAAATCATCATAGTCGGCTGCTACTTCGTATGCAGCTTCAATTTGTATTCTGACTTCTCCGGCTGTTGCGGCATTGATTGCGGCGAGTCTTTGTTGAGGGGTTTGGGAAAGTCCCATGAACGTATTGCTCAACTCTTTAAATCGTCTTGTAGATGCTGTAAATTGTCTTTGGATGTTACTAAGCTTCCTGAAAAGTAACCACATAAAACATAAAAGGACTAGGGTAACCAACACAACCAATCCCAATCTCCCCCAGAATTCGGTCGGCTTCATCTTCTCCCCGGCATCTGGCATGTGACTGTAAAACCATACGTTGAAGGCGAAAAGAATGACTATTACGGTGAGAGAACCGAAATGAAGGGTGTCAAGCCTATTGACCGCCTTATCGTACCCCTCGATAATTTCACCTCTCTCCTTGATCAAACATTTCTTCACTTCTTTATACCTACCCAAGAGAGTTCCCGTAGGTCCTGGAGCGTTGTTCATACTAGTTCCGAGAGTTGTTATACCTCCTACAATGTTGTCCACGGCATTTCCTGTAATTGCTGCAGTGCCTTCAACATTGGTTACTCGGGCGGTTAGAAGGTTTGCATTTTCTTCAAGAAGGTTTGCATTTTCTTCAAGAAGGTCTACTCGATTTTTTACATTTCCTGTTCTCGTTGCATTGACGACAAGTCCCGCTCTTGTGGCGATTACATGGTTGTTTAGATTAGTTAGATCATTGTGAAGTCCTGTCACTGTGTTGTCCAATTCAGTGACTCTAGTTAACAAATCAGACACTGATACCTGTGGATTCGATTCTTCAGACCTGTAACAAAACAACCCCAGCATTAAGTTATATAAACAAGGGAAGTAGACAGCAAGAAAATGAAACAAACAGACCTATTTACAAAGAACAAGCATTCTTCTAAAACAAAGAATATGAAATCCAGCGATATCTACAAATGAACCAACGAAGGGCTAACATAGCATATGTTTCTGTCGATCATGTTATCACCTTAGGGCCCATCAACCAAATCCAAATCCAAAAGTCTTTTCCAGTAGCAAGTACCGGGTCGACTAGAGAAAAATCTCATAAAAGATATAACAAAGTTTTTTCGCCGGCTTGTCAAGCCTTGCACAACTTGCTCTAGGACCCATCAACCATCATCCCTAAATTGAACATCCCAAAAAAAAAAAAAAATCAAAACCAAAAAACCCAATTTATCTCTCCGTAAACCTTTGAACGCCAATTCACTAATCATAATTTGAAGGCAGTTCACTAATCATAAAAATATAGACATAGAAACTCGACCGATGTGTTTAAGCATACAAACCCTAAAATAGGAATTGACAAGAAGTTTATAAGCCTAAAAAATATATCAGAAATCAAGGCTATGAAATTTACACTATGAAAACAACTACACACATTAAACCTAATGCTTATATTAAAGAAAAGAAAGAAGATATAAAGATCAAAAATTTATTTTTGATGAATTGATTCTCAAACCAATTATTGAATTTGAGACAAAAAATATCATCAAAAATTAAAATAGAAAAACAAATTATGAATCCAACTAGGTTGATTGTTAAGCTCCTCTCATAATCAACAATCTAGATTTGAGAGGAAACTCAAACATAAAAGATAACAATTTTTATAAAATGTTTGAGTTGAGAGAGTCTCAAAATCATGAATAAGATTTGAGACATCTATCTACTCACCTAATTTGATCTCAGTCTCTTAGAATTAATCACTAAACTCAAAGAATTGAAGAACATGATGAACTTACATTTTGCTATTTAAAGATTTAGAAATCAAACTATTGAGAGGTTTGAGAGAAGAGAATTAGAAAATCAAAGAATGTGTTAGAGACTGTTCATAAATTTCAGTCTGGTTTTATAGGCAAAAAGAAAAAAATAGCTGTTACACAAATCCAACTCAAAAGTTTTTTCCTTTTTACTTGAAAATAAAATGTAGCCGTTTGAAAAGGTTTTCTTTCTTTTTTTTTGAAAATAAAATGTAGCCGTTTAAGTTTTCCAACCTCATTTCAGAGATTGGACAAGTAGGGTTTTTTTTTGAAAATAAGTGATTGTTATTTCAAAAAAAAATTACTTCCAAGGAAAGAAAAGAAAAGAAAACCTGTTCCGTTATTTCATGCATTCATCTATTAGCCTGTTCACAAGAGCCAGTGCCAGCACCACAAACTTGAAATATGATCAACTGGAAATCCGAATTCATGAAATGTACAACCAAAAACAACTGCCTATGCTTTTCACTGCAACAGAATACAAGATTCCAATACCGCATTTTTTTCTTTCTGTTCGATGGTTACAATCAATAAGTAAACTGAGAGATGGTTACACTCATCAAGTAAACTGAGAGACAGAACTAATTCATCTAATCCTTTTCTGTAAACAAACATGCATAAATGAGTGCGTATTGATGTGATCTACTAACGTATTTAGTACATTATGTACATATATATACATGGTCAAATCCCCTCACTTTCTACGAAACTCGTTTGCCATATTCGTTTTCAATGTGAAAATTATGGATCTTATTTAGCTTTTACCAACATCTTATCAGGAAATCATCCATCAGTAGGTCTTTAGAGAACTTCATTAGCTCATCCGCCCCGAAGCTTTTGTCCTGCAGAAAAGCAAGTAACAATTGGTCAAAGATATAAAGTGTTCCAGAGTGAAGCAACTCCAGATTAAACAAAACAAGACTCAGTGAGGTTTAAGAGATCTTAGTTTGTCGTACTAAAGCATGGCTGTATGAAAAATAAATAGAACAAAATAATTGGAGACAGGAAAATTTTATACACCACAAGTTGTTCAATAGTCTAATAACAAAGTGCGTACAGTAAAAGATTTCGTCCGTTGTGAAAGATGAAAAGGGGAAAGCATGTAAAAGCTGGTCAGTAAAGTCAATTTAATGCAACTATGTAACAAGAACCCGGGGGAAGCATACAAGACTCAACACCAAAATACACATTGACACAGGTGGCAAAATACCCTTTTTGGTTGCAATACAAATTAAACAAGTATATAGTTCAGTGGAATACACCAGACCTTGTTACTCTGCACAATAGCAATTCTGGTAAGGGGAGGTACAGGAGGACTCCAAAACATCGCAAGACAATGCTTATGTTCGGGAGTGTAATTGAGAAATTTTGTCGTTTTCGCTGGCATAAATAGGTTTCGTCTGGTAACGTCTCCAACACGGTGATAGACTTTCTTGACTTCAAAAGTTTCATATGCCAGTTATGTCGCTTAAGTCTCGCCTGGAAGAAGAACACAGATAAACATTATCATAAAAGCTGACAAACAGAGTTCAGTTAACAGGAAAAAAATCTCACTGTTAAAAATCATATTCAAATATCAAATTGTAGCCCTTTCATTTTCATATCAAGGTATTTAACTAAATACTAATAAGTGAAAGTTTTCAAATCTGTGAAATAAACAACATGCTTTGAATTGGAAACATAACATAGAGAAGGCAGGATCACCAGGATATAACCAGCATTTTCCTCTTCAAGACTGATACCTCCAACGAGAATAGGATGACAAGGATCGAAATTTTCAACCATCCCAATAGGAACGTCATGAACCTCCAACCTTAGGTAGGTCCCTGTTCCGAAACTTTCATTCTCCAAGCAGTTCTCCATATCAGAAGATAAAGGGAAAGGATCAGTTGTGCTTCTAACACCAGCTAAACGAAAATCACAAACACCAGCAATATGCACCTGGCATGGAACACCTCAAGTCAATTTGTGCATGTGAAGTTTGTACACTACCAGATTTTTTTACAAAAGAGGCATCTAAGATACAACAAACTGTCATTTCTGGTTAAATAAATGATAACCAATGATAACCTAGTAGATCATATTAAGCATCAAAAAAAAAAGAAAAAAAAGAGAAGAGAAGAGACGGAGACGGAGACAGAGAACGAGAGAGAAACTTGAAGTGATGGTATGTACAGCCCGTCATATACCTAGAAAAAAGAAACCACGAGGCAGAAAATCTAGTCTACAGCGGAAATACCACAGTAGAAGACGTGCATCAAAGCTACTCAGGTTTGTTTCCCTGTAATTTTTGTGTTCTCATTTGCTGGTTCTACACATGATTTTTTTGAGAGCTAACCAAGTTTCTAGATCCAAACCATGAAACATATCCACGTGACGTCTATTAATGATCTAATAGCAGATATCGTCTTCTTAAAAAAATAACTGACAGCAAAATCAATACATTATGACAGGGTCACAGAACAAAAATAGGTTCATGAAGGAAATCTCTAGCTCCTGGAACGTCTAATGTCTCATGGATGTAAGATATTAAGAGATGAGAAACTAGCAGTAATTAACCTAATTTAACGAAGTACCTTAGCTCCAGTCTTAATATTACAACCTCGAAGATAACCATAGAGAGTTATGTTTCTATTGCAATTTGCATCCTTCTGCACTTTTTCTAGAGAAGTAACATCTTCGAAACGGTCTACCAGCACATAAGGATGTGCCGCTCGCCACGAGGATGTACGGAATTGGAGCATCGATATGTCTTCTGCCAGTTTCTGTACTTCCCGCATTTTGTACCTGTTGTAATCATGGAGTGGATAAGAAACTGAGATAATAAGCTCGTCAGATTTAATGTAAGGGCAAACATTATCACTAAACGAGTAAATGTTCTAAGATAGGCGCATGAATTACAAGAAGCAACTTTGCAAAAGAAACTTACAAGTTGTGATCAAGACCAGACATTGTATATTGTTGCTGCTTGATATATTTCAGTGCAGAAATGATCCTCTAGACGCTTTATGGTTTCATTCAGTTTTGTTTCATCTTCGAACTCGTCAAGATGTGTAAGAACACCCATAACCTTTGGAAAGCCATGAACTTGTAGAAGGTTAAGAAACTCGAACGTTTCCTGAAATCAACAAAAGCAATTAGATCTCCCGCTTTTACATAAACAGGAATGTAGTTGTTTGTAGACATAATAAATTAAATTTACACACCGCTTCAAACCCATAACTTGCATCGACAAGTAACAACACGGCATCGGCATACTTAACAGCATCGACCATGGCATTAATATCATCAGGGCAATCCACAAATTGTAGCCTCGCTTTCTTACCTGCAAAACAAGAATAAGATACTATGAATAGTTAGGGTAAATCATTCATTCAGTAAGCAAAGCAAACATTACAGAAACAAACCTGTTATAACGGTGATGGGGCCTCGGATGTCATCCATCATATGGTCAATAGTAAAATACTTGTATAGAGATTTAATTAGCAGGGACTTCCCAACCTACAACAAATGACAATTAACAGATTAAATATGGAACTAAAAAAAAACACAAAAATCATGAAGAATTTCGGTTACTGACATTAGGAGGTCCTTGAACGAGAACAATCATGATCCACACTATGGCTTGAACCTTAAACATAAGATAAGACACAATAAAAGATGACGTCGACCCATAAAGAAAAACGCAATTTGCTGTAGAAACCCCATGCACAGCTAGCTAGCTTGCTATATATGCAACACATGTGGATTACAGAATTAGCCAATGAATAGAGGTCTAAGAAGTTTTCAGATCAAGATTAGATAAACATGCTTAGATTCCTAATGAATGCTGATGGCCGCTTTCTTTTTCGTCTTTTTGAAGAAGACTAAAAACAACTCCAATCGCACCTAGAACTCCCATTAAAACCAGTACCCATGCAGCTGTGATTAGATTCCAATACTAAAATCTCTCCATCAGACATCTTGAAAGAACCAGGTTGAGGATAACAAGTGGACAACCCGGTTCTCATATATGAGCCTGGAAGTTTTGATTAAAAAGACTAACAAGCGCACAGCAAATTGAATACACACCAAAAGAAATTCAAAGAGAAAATTGAAGCAAAGGCTCAGAATCAAATTCTTATACATATAGAAACTTCAGTTTTTTACAACCATATTGATCTCATAATCATGAAAGATACAAGTTAAAAGCCTCAAGTCTAACCACTAATAAGCAAGTATTAGGCCAAATATATTAACATTCAGATGAGAGTAAAAAGACTTAAAGATGGCTAGGTTGAACAAATTAGTTGAATTAAAAGAAGAAAAAGTAAATACCAATTTAGTCGATTTCCTCAGACCAAGCCTGCTGGTACATCTTTAACTTTTCCTAGCTACTTTGGAAGGTCGTCCCGTTTCATTTTGTTTATGATGGGTCAGCATACATTTTCTAATTCCTTCATCTGGTCATTGATTTCGTCCAAATCACCTAATTCATTACTATCCAACCACTGGGAGGCCTTGTTGACCGCAGCATCGATCTTCATTTTACCAGCCGATGGACGCTTGCCACAGATTGCATTCCTCATGTCTTTCATGTATTCTTCAAAGGAGTTCCATAACTCTACCTTCTTCTTGTGTTCTTCATCCTCTAACTTGTATCTTTCAGCCTCTCGAGCCAATCTCTCGATATCAGCCTTTGAAAACCTGCCCTTATCATTTGTAACCGTTATCTGGTTTTTGCTCCCTGAAATCTTGTTTTCGGCAAACACAGTCAATATACCGTCTGCATCATGTCAAAGCATACTGTCATCTCATAAACACCGTTAAGGTGCAGGAGGAATTCCATTTACCTCAAAATCACCCAACAAGTTATTGTACACCTTAATTGGTTTGATTGTCTTTGGTGGTAATGAAGACGTTTTCTTTCTTTGTGGGAATAGCACTGTTCCTGGAATCAACACACTCATAATACCACCAACTGTATAAATAACAAGATAAAGAGGGGTGACATCGAACAACACCAAGTCATGCACATTCTCATTACCCTCACCATTAAAAATAGCAGATTGCACGACAGCACCATAAGCCACAACTTCATCAGGATTGATGCTCTTGCAGAGTTCCTTCCCATCAAAGAAATCCTGCAATAGAGACTGAACCTTTGGAATTCTAGTGGATCCACCTACAAGCACGATTTTATGAACACTGCTTTTATCCATCTTAGTATCTCCCGAACACTTCTCAACAGATTCAATACATTTGCTGAACAAATCCACATTCAATTCTTCAAATTTAGAAAGGGTAATGGGCGCATGAAAATCAACTCCTTCATACAAAGAATCAATCTCAATGGTTGTCCGACTAATACATGAGAGGTTCCTCTTTAGTCTTTGCCCACGCACATGCGGTTCTCACCCTCCTAAGTGCCCTTGGGTTTCCACTAATGTCCCTTTTATGTTTCCTTTTGAATTCTTGTACAAAGTGATTTAACATCCTATCATCGATATCCTATCCCCCGAGATGGGTATATCCAGCTATTGCCTTGACTTTAAAGATACCCTCATTAATGGTGAGTATGGAAACATCAAAATGTACCGCAACCATTTCTTGGCCCAACACTAGTCTCTTTCATACCAACACCGTAAGCAATAGCAGCTGTTGTTGATTCGCATTACACTAAACCCAGCAATGGTACCAGTATCCCTAGTTGCGTGACGCTGTGAAGTGTGAATCATTAAAGTAAGCCGGGAAGGCAATAACAGCATTCTTAACAATGGAATTAAGATAGTTTTCAGCAGTTTGTCGCATCTTAGTGAGAACCATGCCAGAGATTTCTTCAGCTGAAACCTGCATGTGCTTGCCCTTTTAACTGACTTGAATCATGGGTTTGTGATCTACTCCAGCAATGACTTTGAAAGGCCAAACCTTGATATCACTCTGAACACACTTATCATTGAATTTCTCAACCAAGTAAGGGTTTTGCATCTACAAAACAGAAAACAGACTGAGAAACAGATCTGGAGATGCTAACTCTAATAGAGATTAAACAGTTTACGATATTTACAGTATAATCTAGCAAATGCCCAACAATAGTACAGAAAAATCTCATGGATTTTATTCATTTTTTTTTTTTGACAACTAATCAAATCCAGAAGATTTTATTATACGAATGCTAGATATCAAAATTGAACTAAGAAAGATGTTGAAAATCTTTACCAAGAATTGAGTAAATCAATTCCAATTGCTGCTGCTCCTACTCCTTTTGTTATTTCAACCATTGAAATGATATCGAAGGGGAGAAAGATTTGAGCGTGATTCCTAAATCAATTTAAACCCTCGGATCTTAAAAATTACAAACCTAAAACCCTTATTTTGATCAACCCTTATACTGACTGTGAAATAATTTGCTTTGAGAGTGAGATTTAGTGACAGAAAGTGGTGAAATGGAGATTTAAAGAGAGAGAGAAGAAAAAAAGTAAAGATCCGACAGAGAAAAATGGAGTTTTCTGAGATTTTTGGTGAGTTTGAAGTGAAGAAATTGGGAGTTTTTAGTGTGAGAGTGTTTTACTATCTTGTAGATAGATGAAGTGTGTTTTCGAGACCTCACTTCGGCAGCGGACCTGGGAATTTAGGGCTGCGTCCGAAGCCTATTTAGCAATTCGGGGTACCCGTAGAAGTTCGGGACGACATACTTACGGGAATTATACGAATTCGGATAGGTCGGATTCGGTCAAAAATCCGTTCAACGGTTCGTTGTTCGGGCAGTAGTTCGGAACGACATACGTACGTTCATATTCGTTTTATAAATGTGAGTTTGGCACTTAAAATTCGGCTTACATATATGATAAATTGATAAGTATTATGACCTTATTACGAGACTAATTTTATTTGTATATGATTTATAAGATGGAAAAAAACATTTTAGTGTGATTATTTGACAAGAAGTAAACAATTTAATCGCATAAATGTATTGTAAAATGAGTTTATAGACTTTTAAACAAAAATTAACACATAAAACATTGGTTAAACAACTACCAATAGAAATTTTTAACTGAATAATTGTATTTAAATATAAAGTATATACAAAATCAAACAAAAACCAATCAACAGAACTCTGGTCAGAGAGTTACCCTATGGAAGAGCGAGGTTGGGCGCGAACTAGGTTCGGAGTTCTAGTTCGGAAATATCATTTGGATTCGGTCAGTTCGGATACGTTCGCGAATCATTCGTGTGGTCCATATAATCCGCGAACTAGGTTCGGAGTTCAAATAGTTTGGAAGTATCATTCGGATTCGGTCAGTTCGGATATGTTCGTGAATCATTCGGGAATGATTCGGAGAATTACTAACTAGGGTATGAAGGCCTCCCTAAAATTTGAAGTTGTGGTAAACCTCACCAATGTCTAGTGCAGGGGCGTTCATCTTGGTTAACTCAAATATGAAGTTACAACTTAGCAGATTCGATTCCCAGTAATAGCGTGTTTGGATATATACCCAGAAGTAACTTTTTGGTGTAATTTGAGAACGGCTTCTAGAAGCTAAAAAGTCAACAATTTGTGAAGCAAAATATCTTTGCTTCTCACTTCTATTTCTGACTTTTACTTTTGGGATCCAAATTCATTTTTTTTTAAAAAGAAGTTAATCGGCATGATTTGAGTGGGGTCAACAGCAAGTACTCTTACAACCAAAAATTAGGTGGGGTCAACAGACCCCATACAGGTTCGCCTCTGAAGTGAGGTGAAAAAGTGAGAAACACAAACCTTAGAAGTAAAAAATCAAAACGTCTAGCTCAAATTATTGAGAACAAAAAGAGTATCACCGATCTAAACACTGACTGAAAATCCAATCAGGAATTTGAGGTGGATTCAAAGTTATTTGTTGATGAATCTCTCGATTTATCTTAGACAATATTCTTCAAAAAGTTTTTCTTCGTCAAGCTGTGCGCGCCCATTTAGGTTTTAAAAAAGTAATTGAAAAGTTTGAAGTATGGTAAAAAAAAAATGAAGGAAAATATGATATATGTACTTGACATGCGTTATAGAGGCAAAATAATCTTTCAGATTCAGCACATAACTAATTTTCGGGCGAAAATATATTTATTTCTGCACATTCAGGTGTTCCCAAACGGGTGGCAAAGTAAATCGTCAGTCGCTGCCAATTGCAATAACTGAAAGCAGTTAGTAAACTTGTAACAACATGGGGCTATTTGTGAAATCTTTGTTATAATAATCGAAAATCAAAATATCATACGTCTACACTCTGAAACTGTAGCCAAACCCACACGCCAGAAATCTAGATTTGTAAACCCTAACTTTGAAACTTGCGTAACCCTAAAAACAAAATTGTTCCTACAAAATCAGAAACCCATATAGCAGAAATATGATAGTTGATTTTGCTTCCAACAGTTTCCTTATCATTAGGTAATTTTTAATTTCAGATCTACAGTTCTTTCTTTGTATTAAATCTATAACTACTAATTTATAATTGTGACAGAAGATGTTAAACGGTGTTTCAAGATGTTCCGAAAAAATAGAAGAATTAAGAATTTGGATGCCAAGAAGTTATGTTGTGGAGAGAGTTGATGAACACGATAGAAAAAGGTTCAATTCGGTACACTTTGGTTGTTCTACATCATCTTCATGATTATTACCACTCCATTGAAAATAATAAAGCCTCCCCCTTATTAGGTTTTCCTTTCTTCTTCTTCTTCTTCAAGGAAAAAAAATATGAATCAAAGATTTTGTGTTTGCAAATCAAAATACCATCACACTTTTAATTATAGTTCACAAATCTTTTTAATCATTGGAAACCATTTCAGCCCAAAATATTGAAATCCTAGGAGACGCCATTGATAAAATTGTGGCTTTTGGGAAGGTACGTAGGTTCCGATAACTTTATTTATTTTTGATGTATTACAATATTGCCGTAAGAGTTACTAGATCACGAGATGAGAGTCCCTGTCTATGTATTATGTTGATGCAGGTCGCAGATTAGTTGGGTTAGCATCCATATTTACGTAAAAAGTTGTACTCTTTCCCCTTCGTTTCAAGTTTTGTCCCATGTGGTTTTCTTGACAAGGTTTTAACGAGGTAACATCTTGTAGACGTTTAATTTTTTTTCAAAAATGTTGATATTGTGCTCTTTTTCCTTCGTCCATATTTTGTCCCATTGGATTTTACTGGCAAGGTTTTAGTGAGACAATTTAATTCAACATGGTGGTCATCCAAGGGGGAGTTGTATCAATTTCAGTTATTTGGTGGATTCCCACCATTAACTAGGTCATTTTGTTAGACCAA
>JAJJMB010017407.1:0-10405 GCA_023531105.1 Papaver atlanticum
TGTCTAGTTGATTCTCTTGTAAGTATATTGGAGTTAGTCCATACAGAGTGCTAAGCGAAATATTGGGTGAGGTTGTTAGACCCCCGCTTTTTCACTTATTGTGTGAGATTTGTTTTTTGTCATCATATTTCTTGTGATTAGAACGGATATCTCATATTTTCTCATAGGTTAATCTCTTAACTCTTTATATTTATCACTAAAAGAGGAGTAAACGAATCGCAATATTGATCTTCTCACGATTACACTTTCTGAATATAGTACAGGGACTCCGTAAGATGTTCTCTAGGTTTCGTCTTTCCTCCCCGAAACCGTAACTGGAAGGGAATAAGATCGCGAACTTTAATCTCTACGTCCGTACACGGCTAGAAAAGATATAATTCTCATGTTGAGTTATATCGGTAAAATTGTCATCTTTGTTCGTGACTGCTCTAGAGAATAGTTTTCGTAGATGATTATTTTTCTCATGAAAGTAATGTATCCTGGTGTCTCTGGCATTAAGATCATTGTTTCTAACTACTTTGTTTGTAACTGGAGAGAAGAGAGAGAAATATTTTGGACACAAACTTACTTAGTTCGTAACTAGCGTGTAAATTTGTTAATATCCAGAAAAATCCTTCTTTTGTTGTTAGAGAAAGGTCGCTCATATTGTTTTTTAGGGAATGACATCAAATAGGGGAGAGTTTGATTTGAACTTGTACTTAATTGATATATCTTTGTGGGGAGTTCGTCTGTGGAATTGTAGAAGATGACATGTACCTTTATCTCTCCTTTAAGAAGACGTTAAGTTTACTTGGTGAAATCGTCTAAATAAAAGTTGGTACGTGTTCTCTAGTCTCGATAACTCTTTCGTGTAATTCATTACGATCTCTTGTTTCGCCTTTGCTAATTTTTTTGAAGAAAAAAAAGGAGAATTATTTAGTAGTATTCTACTATAACATATGGCTTTTCGGAGCATTATGTAAGGGGGGTATAATATAAGCTATAGGTTTTACCTACTATGCAAGAGAGGAAATAAATACTAAGAAGGTGGACATATCACCATAATATTGCTTCAAAGTTACGGTACATTTGAACTTTGAGGAAGGTAACAATATTATGTTACGATATAACAACCATTGAGTTGAGTGATTTTATCATTCTATAAAATCTCTAAACGAGTATTCTCATAAGTTGTTATCGTTACGGATCTTCAACAAAAGAGGTGCTGAACTGATCATATATAGAACCATACAAGAACTTGAAAAACTAAGAATTCAAGAAAACGTTGAAAAACCAAGGAAATCAAGCATGATGGATTTTGAGATGAAAGGTTTATTAATTTTGAATCCATATTTATTGATAGTTATGTCACTAAAATTGACAAAGGGGGAGATTGTTAGAGCACTGCTCGGTCGAACTCGTAAATTTTGCTATCTGAAGCTTGTTGTAATTGTTAGTTGCATAAAACTATATCTTGATTTATAGTCTACTAAAGTCAACTCTCGAGCTAGGATTAAAGTGTAGTAATTGAGTATCAAACATCACTGAATAACCCTCAAAGATTGAAGACTAAGAACAAATAAAGACATTTAAAGAATTTATCGACAAAGAGGTATACGAAGACTGGACCATGCTATATACTCACGACATTAGCATTCTATCTTTAGGAGACTATGTCGTATGATTTTAGTAGATTTCATACTGCAAATAAGAAATTTCCAGTCACGCTTGTCTTGTTAAAACTCTCAAAATATGATTTAAGCAATGGTTGTTCATAGATTCTTAACAATCTTGGTTTAGAACAATCTATTGTTTAAGAACTATTTTTGTTTCAAGTTGATCATTTGACAATTTTTCAAGCAATGATATTTCGTATCTATGGCGATTGGGAATGTTTCAAATTATGAAAAGAGAATTTTCAGAACTTGTTGAAATTTTGGACACAGGTTAATACGCATACCTAGTATGCGTACCCTAGACATCTGAGTAACAGAATGCATGGTAGGTACGCATACCCAGTACGGGTACCCTAAGGTTCTGAATTCGTGAATGGGCGGAGGTACTCATGCCCAGTATGCGTACCCCAAGAGTTTAAGTTCGTGAATGGCTTAGGGTATGCATACACAGTACGCATACCCCAAGGGCCTAAATTCGCGAACTAGTTCATAGGTACGTGTAACCCCTCTACGCACCTACCCAATATGAATTTTACAGATGCTCATAAACTATTTACACAAATATGTTTGACATTGCTACAACTCTCATAAACACTTTTAAGACAACTTTGATCACCAGATGACTTTGTGTTTGTGTATCATGGTTTAAGTCTTGAGTGTCAAGGAACGTGATTATGCTTATAAATTCCTAAGGCATATCTATCATGAACTATCATTGTACACAATTCCAGTACCTTGGCCATAGTGCATATTCTATATAATTTCAAGATGAACATCTCACATGCTTACATGAAATCCTTACGAGAGTTTAATTTAAACTGAGAAAGTGTTTGCTTGAATCTCAAGTTATCTTAGCTTGAATTCAAAGCTACCTATAGTCTTGAAAAGCTATAAATAGAGAGACTCAAACACTAGGAATTCCAATCTCTGACACTTACGTGTCCTAATTGTATGTTAGAGTCATCTTCTTTTAACCTAGGCTTCCTCTGAGAAACATAATTAGGTTTCTGACTTAAAGACTTCAGTTAGGGATTCGTGAAGCCAGGTTTGACTATATTTATCTTGATAGTTTTTGTATCCTGATTTTTTTTAACTGATCTTCTAGGTTTATGTTATCTCAGATCAAGAACGAGATAGATAAGAATCTCAAAGTTCTCTTTGTCTCAGACTTTGTGGTTCCTCAAGATAGATATCTAAAACTCTTCTTTAAGATTTTTCTTGAGATGTGATTAGTAATCCAGGCTTCCCAGATAACTGAGTTTAAGTGTTTCGGATTTGTGAGGTTTACTAGCTTTGTCTATTGCAAACATATTTACAAGCCTTGATCTAATGGGAAATTAAATAGGCTTATCTGTTAGAGGCAGATTGGTATCAAAAGTCTTCACTTAGGCTGAAGCAACTCTTAGGCTATCAAGGACGCCAGCTAAGGGAATCAATAGCATATAGCCTTGCGAGGTTCAAGATAAGTAAGAAGCACGACTGCAACTGAATTGTCTGGAGGGTAAATTCGATCTCAACTACATCCCAGTCTAAAGTCTGATAGTAGGCTAGTGTTTGTAGCGACTTGATACATTTTGGTGTTCAAATCTGGACGAGGTCCCAAAGTTTTTCTGCAGTTGCAGTTTGCTCCTTAACAGAACTTATGGTGTCTTGTGTTTTTCCTTTTCCATATTATATTATTTATCTTTATAATAGGAATAACACAAGTAGTACGTAATCATTTCTAGTAGATAAGTCCATATAAATTATGATAGATTATGAAACTCGTTCTTGTAGAATTCGTATCTTGAAAGATAGATAACAAGTTTCATACTTGGCAGAATTCTGATTGGATTATTTGGATACGACTAGCCAAGTACGCTTCTTAATAATCAGGTTCATGGACTCTATTGTCTAGACTTTCTGATTGAGAAGAGATAGAGATATAAACTTTATATACATATTGTCAAGGATATTAAGTTGGTCTGCTTATAATTGTATTAGGTTTTGCCCATACCAAAAGTTTGGTCTAGAAGACGTACAAGTCTCATATACTTGATGCATTGTTGACGAAGCTTAGATCTAGGACATTATTTAAGATAAAAATCTTTATCATCTCCAATGTCCATCCTATGCTATAAAGCTTAAATGATATCAACACATTTGGAAGCAACCAGTAATACATAATTTATCTCTCTGATCCCTTATTAAACTTTCTTAAATTGAGAGGAAATCTCTAATAATATTTCCTAATGTTGCCAATTAATAGGCAAGAACACTAATAAAACAAAAAATAAAATAAACTGGTCACACATGGCAAAAATAATTGGTATTATACTATTTTATTGGTACTATATATTAAACACACCCGCAAACCGATATTGAAAGATTGGATCGTGTAGAAATCTTCGACATCTTGAAAATAATCTTTGGTATTATTAGTAATCACCGCCGATTCTTCCAAGACACCCCAACTAAAATATCACAGTCGATTTATTTTGGCATAAATGATAATGATTTTTCTGCAACTTGTCGTGGTATTTCCAGTTGAGTTTCTTGTTCTGATTTTGTTATCACATGTTGATTTTGTTATCATGTTCTTGATCTTGTTGATTTGTTATCACATTCGAGTAGTACTTTGTGATTTTTATCTATTTGTTCTTGATCTACAGTCCCTGAACAACAATAATCAATAAGAACAAGATTCAGATATCAAAAGATATCATGTAAAAGATAGTCTAACTAGGATTCACGACTCCTTTTTGAAGACTTTTAAAGGCATAACCTAATACATCTTCAAGAGAAAACCTAGGTCTTTAGAGGATGAATCTAGCCTCAACTAGGACACAGAAGTGTCAGGATTGAGATTCTAGTATGCAAATAGTCTTCTATTTATAATGATGGACTGGGTTAGGTAGCTTACAACAAATATGAGTTCATGAATTTTTTTACATGTTTACGGATTACTTTGTTACCAGGAAAGCTTAACTTATCCATATAGAATGATTATGTAAACATGTGAAAAGTCTTCCTTTAATTACAAAAAAGAATATGCAACCGCATTTAGTTGAAATAAGTATTGTGCACTAAGTGGTTAGCCCAAGAACAATAGTTAAAATTTCAAGCATAAGTTGGAGTTTAATAACTATCAAGACCAAAACAGTTTGTGAGTATTTTGTCGTCTCGGAATTCAAGAACCTTTTGTATTTCTAAGCTCGAGAACTGTCCAAATTAGTTCGTGTACTAAAGTTACAAAAGCTATCTAGGAACCTCTTAAAATCAACCAATTCGCATATTGACCAACTCAGTGTGTGTAATAGTGAATTAAAAAGTATCCAGTAACATCTCAAAAACAACCAGTTCATAAACCGACCAAATCTATTCGAGTACGCGAGTTAATTAGAGAATAATTCATCAAGTCTTATTATTTATATGTTCGTGAATATAAAATCTAACATGATGAATCCTTACAAACTTAATACGCAATTGTGATATGTCGAACAATAAATTGCTATCAACCTATTTCGCGATAAAATCTATATTGAACTTAAGATTCGAGTTTTTAGCAAGTAAGAGCTTGTACTAGAGATTTCTTCGCAACGTTTATCATAATATTAAAGTCATACAACATGTCTCATTAGATAGAATAGTAGATATTATGATTAAATAGGACAGTCAGTCTTCATATACCTTTGTTGATGAAGTTACCATAGACGTCTCCATTGTTCTTCAGTTTTAAATCTTCAAGTTCGATAGGTGAATTCTGATTTTCAACTACCATGATATATATATTCCAAGTCTGAGACTGACCTTAGTAGACTATAAATCCAATATGTAGTTTCATACTTGGCAGAACTCCGAATGGATTATTTGTTTACGATTAGATTGATCTTGTATATTGATTTTTGAGATCGTCCAAGCACCCTTCTTAACAATCAGGTTCACGGACTCTATTGTCTAGACTTTCTGATTGAAAAGAGATAGAGATATAAACTCTATATACATAAGGTCAAGGATCATTAAGTTGGTTTACTTGCAATTGTATTAGGTTTTGTCCATACAGGTTGCTGAACGAAAAAGTTGGTGGTGTACTTGGTATCCTCTCCTTTTCATATGCAGATGAAACATTATAAGGTCTCCTTTAAATCATATCGTTAAGGTCTACTTGGCACCCTCTTCTTTGCTCTTGTGAATTCTTTTCCCGAACAATAGATTACAAGACCAGTTCTTATTGGGATTTGATTCTTATACAATTCAGATACATACTCGGTTGATTCTATCGTCCAAATAAACTTGCTTATAAATCAGGTACACATATCTTTACTGTTGACATATACTTACTGACTGTAACAAGTTTGTTCATACAGATTTCCGAATGAAAAAGTTGCCGGTGTACATGGTATCCTCTCCTTTTCAATTGGTATCAGATCAGGCAAACACCGGAAATACCTAATAAGTCTGTATTTCTAACGATCTAAAATTTACGAACAAAAGTTTATCTCTGTTAACATACTACCATCCTTCGATGGTATAAATTACTTATGGTGGAAAATAGTTATGTGTTTCTTCTTACAAGCTCGTGATTTCAACAGATGGGTGAAGGTTGTCAAAGGTTATACTCGTCCAACAGTTACTGCAAACGGTGTAACCTCTGCCAAGAATATTGGTGAATATGATGCGATTAAAATCAGTGCTGCATATCATAATTCAGCAAGTAGGGATTGTCGAATGGAATATATATAATGATTTGAACTTTACTAACACTGACGCATTTTTATCACAATTGGCTCCAAAATTAGAAGGAAAAAAAACTCTACATTTAAGCGTTCTCGGGTTGGAATAACCCAGGGATGGTGACCTCCTGAGAAGTTGTTGTTGGATGACCACAGCGGGCTCGTTAAAAATTCCACACTGCAGGATGACCGCAGTGGCTAAGGACAATATCGGGGCTACAAATTGTCTGTTACCAAAACCCTTTGTTCCTCCATTCCACTCAGTCCTTGATAGCCACATATGTAAGACCCCAAAGTATTTCTCGGGTTCAACAAAACCCATTAATCGAATTCTACACTTAGAATTCCTGAAATTCGAGTGACATTAACACTTTTAGGTTGCCTGACTAAGAGATGTTCTAGTGCCTTTAACAATTTGGGTGCCTTAATTATAGATAGTTTCTTAACAGTGAGTTTGTATTAATCTGAACTCATGGTGCCTTCATAATCATCTATGCATGATGCACACGTGTAGGTTCAAGGGACGGAGACTAAAACACGGGAAATCCTCCTTCAATGGAGAGTCGTCTGTTTTTCTATGGAAAAAGAAAAAGTAAAAAGAAAAGGAAAGAAGGAAATTGGAACTTGACTGGAAAATTATACTTGGAGTTTGTAGAAGTATTATACACAAAGTACAAGATAAATTCCATTATTAGAATGTTGTTGTGATGTAATCTTGGACTTGGAGTAGCAAAGGAGGTAGGGGAAACTTCTTCTTCTGAACCTCAGTTTCATTTTACCTTAAATCCTTGTTCATAATTGATGTTGTTCTTTGATTTTGAGTAAAGGGAAGTTCGTAATCATGTTGTTGTTGTCTTTTAGAGATTTGATTTCAATTGGTCCTGACTTGAAATTGTTGAGTTCTTCAATTAGGGTTCTTACGATATTTGATAATTTCTCATAATTCATTGATTAAGCTTCAAATCATGTAAATTAACAATATGGGTATGTGTAGTTTTGCCCAAATTCATGTTGTATTGAAGGGAGTTTCTCATTCCCTCTTTGTTACTTTTAAACCCTAGAAAGTCTGTTTTTGTTTTACAATTATCGTTAGATCCAGTGGTTGGATTTTGACGAAATTTGAGTATGTCAGACCTTATTATGTTATAGATGTTCGACTAAAATTTTAGGACGATCAGGTCACAGATACTACTGGAAAGTTTGAAGAAACTGAGACTGCAGTTAGCTGAAATCAAACCCTGGACAGCCAACTATTCGTAGTGTTTCTCATTATCCGCTTATCGGATGAATCTAAGATTTCAGTATCATGTTTGTGTATATGTGGGTAACCTACTGTAAAATTTTCATGGAATTCTAATCATTTTAGGTGCCCCGAAGTATGGAAGGATCGGGACTGAATTCTGTTTTTCCATAGTGAAAGCAGTCTGATAGTAATGTGCACATCTCTATAATGAACCGTTAGAATGTCATGATTTTTGGATATGTTTTGTGAAATTGAGTCATCAAGATACTGTAGAAATTAAAGGATAATCAAATGTCGTTTACTATTGAAAAACTTGTACAAAGCGTGACTGAGTTTTGAAAACAGAAATTGTGTATATCCATGAGTATGAATGTTGAAGGATTTAAAGTTAAAGAATTGTAAGTTATACTTGCAGGCCTTATGTAGGCTAGGTAATTCGAGTATGATGGTTTCCTTATAAGCTAATGATAACATGGAGTTGAAAAGTTGATTCTTTGTGTAGCTTTTGTTTGTAGACACCTTAGAATTTGTGTTTGAGTTGTATACGAGAAAATGAGCACTTCTTCTGTGAATAGAATATATAACTTGTCATTAAGCAAGCATATTTTGTTGCCACCTCTCTTACTAGTAAACAGTGAAGAAATGGGCGATGGAGGAGCAGTGAGTGGTTTTCTTGTTCCCTCTGTATGGCCATCGTTTGGCCAAACTAAGGTATAACCCTTTTATGGAATGATTCATAAAATATGACAATGGTCATCTGGCATATGGTTAACCGGGATTTCATATTGCCCATGGAATGTCGTGAAATGATGCAACATATGGGTTAATTGAAATGGTAATTTGTGTACCAGTGGAAGTCGTGAATTGTTTAATTAGAACTCGTTGTAATTTATATGGAAAATTGGTAGTTCTTTCTGCTATTCGTTTGTGCATATGTTCCTTAATTTAGCACTCCAAGACTACTGCAATACATGGGATTAAATGATAGAATGGTACTTCTCATTAGCTGGGTGCCTATGTTGTATTCGTTAAAATGTTTCTATGGTCATTAGTCTGTCAGACTTGTGACAATGTAGTTTTGACTCTGTTAGAATGGGGTTTAGTTCACTAAATACCGTGCTATTTACTTCAAGCATGTTCTCTAAGTTTTTACTTGCTACTCATTTTTGGAAAATGCATACAAACTTGATATTCTCTGTCTCATTTGCGAGTGCTGTTTTTTGGATTGGGTGTATTTGTTCTCTGTGTGTGTTCGCATCGTACTGGACCATTTACGTTTGTTGTTCCGAAACAATAAGAAAATTATCCTTACTATGTTATAGTTTGTGATCAAATGGTGGCTGCTAGGATTCACTTAACCTTATTTTGATTTGTACGTTTAGTGGTGGGAGTGTGAATATGATTGTTTAATTCCACTCATCCATGACCTTATCTCTGTTAGTAATATGGACAGAAAATGACAAGTTAATAGTAAATGACAAGTTAATAGTACTCTTGACTTGTATAATTATATTGCTATAAATATTAAAGGTGATCAGTACGTAGATTACTGTGGGTTGTATACAGTGGATAATTTGGTCACCCACTTTCCATAGACAAGTGTGCCGCCAGTTTTAATGGTCAGAAATTGTTAGCAAGCAAGGTTTTGTGTAGATTAACAGTTCAGAATGGGTATTTTATTGGCACGAAGGTTTTTATTTTATTTACTACACTTTGATGATTGTATTTATGTACTGTTGACAGTTCTTATTGAGGTTCCGTCATACGGACACTTGGTTGTGCATTTCTCTTTATGATTTTTCTTTGGATTTCTAGAAAGGGAAATAGCTCTCCTCTGTAATGTGCGTTTATAGTTGTTGGCTTGTTACAGAATTTGTGTTTTCGTCTTGAAGGTGTATCTGTTTAGAACTCAGGTCCGATAACGGTCTAAGCTGAAATATTAGTATTTCAACTAACTTATTTGAGATGCCATTTTCTGCCTGTGGTAATTTTGTAGGCTGTTCCACCCATTCTTTGTTGTAGTTGCATAATATGTGTGAAATGATGGCTGTAAGTTATGAATAGGCATTTTGGAAAATGTGGTTTGTATTTGGGTATCTTTGGATTACTCAGAGTAGTGCTCTACTCGTGACCCACTATGTATACTGCAAATGTAATCAGTTTACTTGATAGCCGATAAGAGATAGTTGCTACTGTGCGTAGTTCATACTATCTAAACTAAAGTGACGAACTACGGTCGTGCTTGATCCCTTCGAGCAACGGAGAGGGTACTTAGGCAGCCGCTATGCGGTTCAGCACAACTCTACAAGGTTGTTCATATCATCTGAGAGTCTTGGTTACTGTTTTGCAGTTCATACCATCTATTCAGAGATGATTGCAACCTTGGCAAGTATATATCATGGGCAACTGGCCAATGATGGCTGGTAACCAGAACTACCTTAATTTTGGCAACTGGCCGTCTGTTATTTTTGGGCAATTGGCCCGTGTTAAATTTGGCAACTGGCCGTCTATTATTTTTGGGCAATTGGCCCGTGTTAATTTTGGCAACTGACCGTCTGTTATTTTTGGGCAATTGGCCCGTGTTAATTTTGGCAACTGGCCGTCTGTTATTTTTGGGTAATTGGCCTGTGTTAATTTTGACAACTGGCCGTCTGTTATTTTTGAACAATTGGCCCATGTTAATTTTGGCAACTGACCGTCTGTTATTTTTGGGCAATTGGCCTGTGTTAATTTTGGCAAATGCCCGGTTGTTATTTTTGGGCAATTGGCCCGTGTTAATTTTGGCAACTGGCCGT
>JAJJMB010017424.1:0-16196 GCA_023531105.1 Papaver atlanticum
TCAACCAAAGTAAAGGGACCAATTCCGAGATCAATTTCAAATGCCCTATGAATAGTGGGTCTTTATGCCTCTTCTTAATCGCTTCAAGGATCTATATATACCTTCTTCAATATGCAATATTTCTTCTCCTGAGGCTCTCATTTTCTATAATACCAATTTAACAGGGATGATACCACATTCCGAAACCTTATGTACTTTGATGTTTTTTACAACTATATTGGAAACTTTCCTTAGATGTAGGAAGTTCAAGAAAATCATCTCCAACCGTGAGGAAGTGGTGTTACAGAGAAACCCTAGCTTAAAACATAATTTCATATACTGATTTTGATTGATCATAAACAAACTTAAATTAATACACCAATTTGATATACTGATTTTGATTGCTATGGCAGAGAAACGCTTCTTCTTCTTCGATACTTGTAGTATTACTACAGATATTAGGTTTACAGTACTACTACAAATATTAGGTTTACATCAAATTCTTCTACCCATATTCTTCATGTGGTGCTCTCGTTATGTAAACCTACTATAGATGATATTTGTTTACAGATAATTGAAACTCATATTTGGGTTGTTCGGAGATTAAAAAATAATCAGGAAAAAAAAGAGGAAAGGAATATGTTTGAAATAAATTTGAGTTTATATTATTGATGACATGGATTGATTAAGTCCACATAGAGATCCTCTGAAACTAGAGGATGGGCTAGAGGGTTTAAGCCTAACCGTCTTCCACGTAATCTTCACATCTTCTCATAAAATTCCCTTTGGAGATGATTTTTAGAGAAAAATAACACAAGCCGTAAAAAATGGAACCTAACATCCTCCCGTTAGAGATGCTCTAAGAATGGTATGAGAGAGGCTTCATTTCCATTATACTATATGTCTCCTTTTATAGACTTTCCCAAAAGCCCATCTTTTTATGACATCATGCCACATGTCCTAAACCCTCTTAATTACCACTAATGCAACCCCTTTGATAGACGCATTTATGTGTCTATTTTCATATCTATTGTGTATAATGTTAGTACCCATTTTTGTACTTATTTTGGTATTTTATCTCTTTGTAGGTGTTTTTTGGAGAAATAAGCTTTTGCGGCGAAATTGGCTCGAAAAGTTGATAAATGCAACCCAAGGGATGAGTGTTACGCGGACTCCAGCAACGGATAAGGGGCGACCACTGGATAACGGTTAACCTTTCCCCTTTCACGTTCAAATTCTGAATTTGGGCGGGAAACCAAAAACGTGAATGTTGTTTTCTGGCAGTTTTGGTGGTAGTGATTTGGAGGAGTTTAAGGTCGATTAAACCTCTGAGTTTCATAGGGTAGACTCCTTATGGGTCTAGGAATCTAACATGGGTGTTGAAATTGATTAAACTGGGCTCAATTGACGGGTTTTGATCTCAACAGAAAAATATGGAAAGTCACGTGTGTGACCGATTTTAGGAAATTTTAGAGAGATTAAAGGCAAAATTTTCTTCCCAAAGCTTAATATATATCTAAGGAAGAGTTTAGAATCAAAAGGAAAGCCCATATATGCGTGGAAATTCTAAAACAAGAAATTGCCGCAACTTTGCCGTGAAGAGAAAGAAAGAGATTTCGGAAGATTTTGGAGAGATTTAATCGCTCTTTTTGATATAAATAGATTGGTTGGGTCATATAGAAGGGGTGTCGAGAGTTTGGGGGGATGAGAAGGGCTGAGGAGTGAGAAATCAAGACGAACAGAAAGCTACCTGCTGCTGTTTTCTGCTGGTGCGGAGCTGAAGAACACGAATAACATAAGACGCACACGGAACAGTCGCGAAGAACACGAAGAACTTCGACCCACACCGAACCGTCGCAGGAGCAGTCTTATATTCAACTACAGAAAGCTGTTATCGCTTTTGACTATCTTTGCTTAATACTTTCAGCGACCATTACCTTCCTCACAACAAGATTTCTGTAACTATAGCTCGTCCTTCCTAATAAAAACACCTTATTTGATCAATGAAATCAACTTTTGAGCATATTTCTAATATGAGGAGCTAAACCCCTTAGCCGAGGCGATGGAGGAAGCCATTATTCCATGAAAAATGGTATAGTTCTATTTTAATTATTTATTACAATTATTTTACATGATTATTTGCATAGAACTTAAAAGAAAAATTGGTTTTTATTGAGTAGTTCTGAAGTGTTTTGATGCGACATGCTTGGTTTTAATACTTTTGATGTTTCATGCTTCGTGCTTACAATTATTACTTCAAAAATCTATTAAAGGCAAAATATTAGAATCAGTTTAAAAGAAAAAATTGCATGAATATTGGTTAGAATTTATCACTTAATTGGTCAATGGTGGAATCCAGAGTCTCGGTATTTTCTTATTATTGTTGAAACAACTTTATTTAATTTTTGAAAATCCTTCACAAGCCCGAATTGAACGAACTCTACTTATCACTTTTTACAACAACTTAAAAATCACATCACCCTTCTCTAATTCAACCTCTTTCTTTCCTCCTAATCCCTTCCTTGTCCTTTCTTTCTTATGGGTATTCCTTAGTGGACTTGGGCTCTAGTCCCCAAGTCCCCATATCCTATGTTGGGTTTCCCTCTTCTTCTTGGGATCCCTAGCCCTGCTAAGGGGTAATAATTTTCAGGTATCAACATTAGTCCCCCGACCACTGGGTCAATTGTCAAATGACCCGGTGGTCACATAGTACCTTATCATTTTACCGACGGTAATGGAGGGCCTTCACCGCTTCTTTCGTCAATCACGTGTCATTCTGCCTCTTTATCGATTCATGCAACCGTTATATCATTTATGGCTTTCTCTCCTACATATAGGGGTTAGCCCGGAGCTTTTGGATACCCCATTCCATTTATCGTTTGGCTCTCTTTATTCACATGGCGCACCCTATGCACGGCTATGTTCTTACTCTGACGCCTATTCCTTCATTAGCCACCCTTACATACAAGGAAGAAGAGCTCGCTAGGTTGTTATTGGTGAAAGAGGAAATTTTTGCGCTCCGTGAGCACAGGGAGGATGATCGGAATACTAAACGGTTCCAATTTGATGAGCAGTACGAGATGTATCAGATGTCCGAAAAGATTCTTGCATCCGGTCGCGTAGCTACTTAAGTCCGCCGCGCATTAGACGAGGTCGTGGATGCCCGCCAAGCGGCTGACCAACTTTTTGATGAGTCTGTTGCAATGACTACTTGCATCGATCGTGCTATAGAGGACTGTCTTTCCTCCATATCTGAAGAGTCATTCCTGCGGCTTTAGGGGTATACGTTAACTTTAGCAGCCGTTTCCGCGCTCATCCGTCTGCATCGATTGCCAGATAATTTGAAGCGCGTGCTTCTTTTAAGGGAGGAGGTAGGGATGTTGTCGACCCTGAGGATGCTTCTTGAAGACAAGATGCGAAAAGCTTATGATGAGCATGAGGATACCCTCTCAGCTATTCGTGGGTCGCAGGCTTCTGAGGACGCAATGAAGGGTATTGTCAAGTTGGTGGGTGAGGCTGAATATGCGTTTGCACTGGCGACCGTCCAACGTGAAGAAGCGCTTCTGATGCTGCAGTCCGTGGACGCAGATATTACTCGTTGTAGAGCGTTGATTGCCGGCTAATTTCTCGTCGTGGTGTGGGGGCTCGATGTTGTTTTTTTTTTGTTTTTTTTAGCTGCTTTCCTTTTCCTCTCTTTTGTTTCTAGGATGCTCCCTGAGCTGTCTCATTTTATGTATATATTACTGGATCTATTGTCTTTGTGCTCTCTTTTCATATTTTTTCCCCTTTTTCTTCCTCTTCTTTCATTCATTTTCATTTATTTATATTTAGGTCAAAGGGGTTGCGCAGGACATGCCCACTTTTTTCCCTCCCCCATTTTTGGATAGTGGGAGGGGCTTGATATAGATGCGCCCATTCCCCTTATGTTTTTCTCATTTTAGGGGAACGCGTCCGTCCCCCCTTTTCTTTTATTTAGAAGTGGTGGTTGGTGGGTGGGTCTTAGTGTAAGCGCACCCATCCCCCATAGTTGTAGGTTTAGGGTGGCGGGTAGACGGGGCTTAGTGTAAACGCGTTCATCCCCCACCCCACCCCCACCCCAATTTTCTTTTAAAAGACAAGTGGTGGATGGGTAAATTGGGCTTAATGTAAAGGAGCCCATACCTCCTTTTAGGATTAGGGTGACGGGTGGGCAGGGAGTAATAGAAACGCGCCCATCCCCCTTCTTTTAGAAGGAAAGTGGTGGGTGGGTAGGTGGGGATTAATGTAGACGCGCCCATCCCCTTTTTATGTTTAGGGTGGCGGGTGGGAGGGCGTAGTAGAAATGCGCCCATACCCCCCCTTCTTTTAGAAGGGAAGTGGAGGTTGGGTAGGTGGGGCTTAGTGTAAACATGCCCATCTACCCCTTTTATGTGCAGGGTTAGGGTGGAGGATGGGAAGGTCTTAGTGTAAACGCGCCCTTTCCCCTTTTCTTTTCTTAGAGAGGAAGTGGTGGTGGGTGGGAGGGGCTTGGTAGAAACGCGCCCAGCCCCCACCCCTACCCCTGTTTATATAAGGGAAGTGGTGGTGGGCGGGCGGGGCTTAGTGCTGACATGCTCGGCCAGTATATGAAAAGACGAGGGTACCCAAATATACCTCAATCTAAAGCTTTTCCACCTATAAGTCCTTTCTCCGAAAGTGATTGTCTATGGACTGAGTCGAGACAATACAACTAATCGGGTTAACACTTCGTGTGATCGTCTATGGATACGAGATCGAGACAATACAACAACGAAGTATGATTACTTGATAATAGGTTCGGACTTAACCAAACAAAATAGGATTGCTATCAAGTAATTAGGAATTCACGTTTGTGTAATTTACTTTAAATTATAATAAGAACAATTATAATTGCGGAAAATAAAAGTAAATGACACAGCAAGATTTTGTTAACGAAGAAACCGCAAATGCAGAAAACCCCCGGGACCTAGTCCATAATTGAATACTCTCATAATTAATCCGCTATACAAAATCATCCCAAATTCGTATAGTTGAGACCAAGCAACTAAATCTATAGTTCACCTAGTTTCCTCAGTATCCCTGCGCCTCCAACTTGTAATAAGTCATGCACTTGGAACAATTCCTTTGGTTCGTATTCCGAACAGTAAAGGAACAACAAATCTGTTCGGTAGCAACTCTTTTCAAACAACGTGATATGAGTTTGACAAAGGCTCTTCCGTTTAACCAATAAACTCCTTTGTCGGGTCCAAGATCTATCTAAAAATACAACTACCAAAGTAGTTGGGTTTAGATTTGGAATCAATATTTCTAAGTCACAAAGAAAATATATTGATGCCGATCTACACAACTAATCAATCAAGGTTATCACAAAGATAAACCGATTATAGTTGAATCCCTCCAGCCGAATCAAGTTATGTGCACACCAAAGATTATGAACCCAAATATCTTCTTTGTCTTCGAATCTTCTTAGATCTTCAATCATCACCTGCACAAAAACAATTTGAATCTCTTGTGATCAATCACACACAGAACGGAGTCTGTTAACGTTCGATTATCACAAGACGTCTTTAGATCTACAAACAGTCTAAAGATCCCGTCGACACTTCGATCTAGTTTGAGTGAATCTTATATCATCAGAAGAGAAGATTCTCAAGCATAAACAAACTAGGTGCAATCAAAGTTCAATAACCATTAGTCAATCAAATCAATCGAAAACTAATAATAAACTGCAATTATCTAGTTTCCCACCAACGGTACTCGTAGAGCTTCCCAATCCAAAGAAGTCTTTAAAACGAGCGATCGTAAGAGATTTCGCTTGATTAGGGTGCTTTCCTTTCCGGATAGACAACTCCACCAGTAACAACACAACTAGGTAGTTTTGCTAGCTCTGAGGATTAGTTTGCTAGAAATGCAAACTTCAGTATTTATAGACAAAGGAAGTTTGGACACCAAGGAATTTCCAAAACCTAATATTCTCAAAGATATGCAATAAACACAAAATCGGTTTTCATAATTCCTGGAAATGCACTGTCCAAATATTGACCAAAATCTCAGTAGAAAATCTCCAATTAGTAAATGCACATTACCAAATTTTATTTTCTAAAGATATGCATTTAATTGATGGAAATTAAATAGCATATAAAACTAAAAACCTTAATTAAAAGATTCTAAATTTATTTCGATTCGGGACTCTCCTTTAGCTATTAAGGAGTATCTTTGAACAATAAAGGATAAGTGTTATTGCACATGTTCAAAGTATGTCGACATCTTTACTTTATAAATCCTTTTTCATATTTACAATCTTTGAACCGATTTGCCACACTTCCAAACAAGTTTAGAATTTGTTCATCTGATTTCCAAGAACTATGTGATTGATTCAAAATATCAAATCACCATTAATGGGTTTCACGGTTCTACCAAAACACAAAGCTTCGGTTCTACCTCCAAGTGGGTACTAGGATCGGTGACACTAGTTTCCATAAAATGGCTAACTAAGTACCAGGATCGGTTACCACTTCTTATGGTAAAACTTATGTTCGGTTGACCAAGTTATAAGATCGGTTACACCAATTACTAAAAACTTGTTAACCTACTACAATTATCGATTACCTTCTTGTGATTAGTCCCAACCAAGTTCTAGGATCGGTTACCCAATGACTAGGAATGGTCACACCAATTACAAATATCGATCTTACCATCTCAGGTGATTACTTAAGATCGGTTTCACTAATAAAAGTCATACCAATACAAAAGTCATACCTTGTGAATAGTTTTACCAAGAACATAAACAAGTCATGAGCAGTTATACTAAACACACATATTGGTAATCCAAAGATTTGTAATGAATAACAATACCAATAAGCCTAGCGATTTCCCTTTCGATTCACAAAATAAGTTTATGAATGTACTTCCTTTAAACGAATGTAAAACATTGTTTCCTAGGACGAAATCTTCACCTCATACCCATACACATAATCACAATAGCATTCATACGATTATGTCGATGTCTTATATACGAAGTTCAAAAGATAAGCGTTATACTTCGTATTGTACTCCTTAATACTATGTCTAACTAGAGTATCATACACAGCTTCGCAGTTATGTTTTCAATATGCACGACTTGAAAGATACGTTAGGAATGAAACAGTTCAAGTCAAATATTACTAACCTCAAGAGGAAGGATGATGTCGTCGATGTAGCTCTTTACTTCTTCACATTCTTCAAGTCTTCACGTAATACTTGTAAGTCTCATAACCTAATACTTTCAAGCTAACCTATACGAAGTTGACTCTAGCATATAATCAAGCGACTCTTTAAATGATTTTTGGTTCACTAAAATATGACAACCAAACTTGACATACCAACCCTTGGTGGGTTCAACCGAGCTATGCTCTCACAGTATACTCCTAAGTTTTGGAGTTTCCTATACAGATGGACAGCGCCTGTTTAACCGCAAGTGTCTTCGTGTAAATCTTGCAGTACTTGTTCCGCTTCCTTTTCCCTAGGCATCTTGCCATGAACCCCCCCCCCCCTCCCCCGCAGCCCGGTAGTACAAAGCTCCTTGTATTACCGTGAATTGTCTTAAGGCTTTAGCTGGCATGACTCGGTCTTCGTCCATTCTTGACAGGTCCTCAATATATGCTTCTCGCCAGTCGTTTGCCTCCTCGAAATCCAGGTCTTCTTTCCAAGTACTGGGTAGCTCTTTTCTTTTTATCGTGACCGTACCCTCTCCCTCATTGTTGAGTTGCATTTTGCTCGCCAAGGTGGCTAAAGCGTCTGCATGTTTGTTCCCGCTTCTAACCGTGTGGTCTATGGTTGACTTCGATTGGTGTATTAAACTTTGCGCTTCAGCTTTATAGAGTGCCAGGTGCGCTTCTTTCACATGGAAGTCACTTGGTTTGTTATCAACTTAGAATCATCTTTTATTTCCATTCTTCCTAGGTCGAGTTCCTTTGCCAGTTTGAGACCCAAGATTAGCGCCTCGTATTCGGCGACATTGTTGCTGCATGGGAAGTCCAGATTGAACGAGTATGATAGTAGATTGATGTGTTTTCAACTTTGTTGTAGTAAAAGGTTCGTTGAGACTTGTGAAAGCAATTGATTTTAGACTTATATAAACTAAAAATAGAGAAAATTTAATTCCAAATTTGATTTAAAGATTGAAAATAACCAAGACACTAGATTCCACTATTACACATGAATGAATGATGGCAAAAATTCCAAAACTCTAATTATCTTTTAAATCTCTTATTTCTTAATTCACAAATAATCAGGCATATTCTCAAACATTAATTGTATTCCCTAAGCATAGATTATCTAAACAAAGTATAAGCTATCTAATTGAATCACAACTAATTAAGAAAATAATACAAACAATTAAAATTCTACAAAGTAATGATTGAGTGAATTATAAAATACAAATTAGAGAAAAATAGAATATTTACCAATTATTCATGCATAAATAGCTTCCTCCGTGCCTTGGTTATGCGAGAATTAGCTCATCATCATGGAAACACGCTCAAAATTCATCTTTATTGCTCAAAAATTGTGTTCACAATAATGAAATGGAAGAAAAACAATAAAACCGGGTTTGTAACACTTTTATTTGTTACAAACCGAGCTGTTACAGAGAACGATAAAAATGAAGTGTTGTTGTCACTGTAGCAATACGACCCACAAACAATTGTCGTTGTCACTGTTGGAAAACAACGGTTCTGCGTGCGTCTTATGTTCTTCGTGTTCTTCACAGCAGCAGAAAATTGAGTTTTTCTGCCACTTGATTTCTCGACTCTCTGGTTCTTCCTAACTGCTCCCAACTCTCCACCCCCATTATATGTCCCCAAGGGACTCTATTTATACCCGAAATATGCATTGAATCTCCTCAATAACTTCACAAATTCTCGTCAGTGAAAGAAATATTTTCGGATATTTTCTTTCCTGTTTTAGATCGTTACGCGTTTTACAGCTGAAAACTCTCCTTGTTTAACTCTTACACGCCTATAGCATTCTCCCAGCACACTCTAGCAACAGCAGACGCGTGAATATCTTCTCCCTTTGCACGTACTCCCCTGTTTTGCTCCATGACACGATTCATACAATTCTGATCCAAACGAACACCCATACCAGCTTTCTATGGTCATATGACATCTACCCATGAAGTTTCAGCGATTGAGTCTACCTCTAACCCCTCCAAAATCCGATCGAAATTCTGCCAGTGAAGAGAAACGTTTTCCCGCCAAAATTCATTTTTTGAATTTGAGAAGAAGATGTCCTCCCCCTAACCCTGCACGGGTGTCCATTTAGCACTTGTCTTATGGGGTTCAAATAGTAATTTTTGGGCGTAGATAGTAATTTTTCCGGGGTTCCTCCGACACATTTTTGGGGTGCTTCCGGTGCATTTCTGGGGTTCCTTTAGTACTCTATCCTGGGGTGTAAAACACCACTTTTCGAGCCAATTTTGCCGCGAGAGCTTATTCCCTAGAAAAGACTTAAAACAACTTTATTAGAAATAAAATGAGTCCTAGATAATGTAGTTATGGGTGAAAATGCGTCACACTTACGTGCTTATTAAATTCCCCAACACTTACATTTTGCTAGTCCTCGAGCAAAACCTCAAGACCCGCTCAATAGCTGGTCATTTGTGTAACATAGAGAAAGACCCACTCAACAGCTGGTCAAAATAAAACAAAAATAATAGACCCGCTCCACAGCTGGTCATATCAAAAAAAAAAATTTTTTTTTTTTTTTTTAGACCCGCTCAACAGCTGATCATTTGTGTAACATAGAGAAAGACCCGCTCAACAGCTGGTCAATTTTTTTTTTTTTTTTTTTTTTTTATGATGACCCGCTCAACAGCTGTTCATAATATGATAAAGAAACTCCTACAAAAATAAACAAAAAGGTAATCACTCCCCCACACTTAAATCCAACATTGTCCTCAATGTTTCTAATGAAAGAGCAGTACCAAAAATAACACGAGCAGAAGTTGGAAAGATAGTACCTGGGTGAAGAGAGAAATCAAAAACTAATATACAACATACAATGACCTCGATGGTCAATCAAGGGTAAGCAGGGTCCTCCAGAGGGACCTCCTCAACATCACCTCTAGGAAAGGGCTCTAAAAAGGGTTTCAATCTCTGACCGTTAACCTTCGAAGAACTACTACCATCCGGTGTCTCTATCTCAAAGAGGTCTAGAAATCAAGCTAAAATCCTTAATGAATCGAAGATAAAAACCTGCATGCCCTAAGAATGACCTAATATCTCTTACGGTTTTTGGGACCTGTAAAGTCTTAATAAGGTCAACTTTGGTTTTATCTACCTCTATACCCTTAGAAGATACGATATGCCCTAAAACAATTCCTGAACGAACCATGAAATGACATTTCTCCCAATTAAGCACTAAATTCTTCTCCTTACACCTAGTCAAAACTAATGACAAATGATGCAAGCACTCATCAAAAGACGAACCAAACACTGAAAAATCATCCATAAAGACCTCTAAGAACCGTTCTACCATGTCAGAAAATATGCTCATCATACAACGCTGAAAAGTCGCAGGGGCATTACAAAGCCCGAAAGGCATGCGTCTATACGCAAAGGTACCAAAGGGACAAGTAAAAGTAGTTTTTTCTTGGTCTTCAGGGGCAATAACGATCTGATTATATCCGGAGTAGCCATCTAAGAAGCAGTAGTGACTATGTCCAGCTAATCTCTCTAGCATTTGGTCGATGAAATGAAGGGGAAAGTGGTCCTTCCCAGTGACCTTGTTCAATTTCCTATAGTCAATACAAACACGCCAACCCGTGGTCACTCGGGTTGGGATTAACTCATTGTTCTCATTTTGGATTACAGTAATACCGGATTTCTCGGGGATAACCTGAACAGGGCTGACTCACTTGCTGTCTGAAATAGGGTAGATAATGCCTGCATCTAAAAACTTAAGAATCTCGTTTCGAACTACCTCTTTCATATTAGGGTTTAGTCGACGTTGCATCTCCCTAGAAGGTTTGGTATCTTCCTCTAAATAAATCTGATGCATACAAACAATAGGACTTATACCCTTAATGTCTGCTATGGTCCATCCTAAAGCTTCCTTGTTGTTTTGAAGGACGGTTACTAGCCTACTTTCCTGATCACTATCCAAGTTGGATGCTACAATCATAGGTAAAGTTTCAGATGGGCCTAAAAACACATACTTCAAGGTATCTGGTAATGATTTAAGGTCCAACTTAGGAGGCTCTTCTAACGAAGGAACTAGAGTAGACTCAGAAACTGGTAGTGGTTCGAACTTAGGTTTCCAAACATCACTAGTGTCCAACAAAGGGGTTGAATCTAACAAAGCATTCACCTCATTAATCACATTATCATCATAAAAATCAATCCCAAAGTGGCTAGGCATTTTTCAAGTGGATCTTCTAACAAAGTGTTTGATAATGACTCCTCGACTAATGTTCCTATCATGTTGACTTCTTCTATGCTCGAGTCATCTAGTTCAGAGGGTAGCTTACTAATATGAAAAATGTTCAGCTCAATGGTCATGTTACAAAAAGACAAATTCATAATACCGTTTCGACAGTTGATGATCGCATTGGATGTAGCTAAAAACGGGTGACCTAGAATTACCGGTATCTGGTTCTCTGGGTCAGGGACAGGTTGGGTATCTAGGATAACAAAATCCACTGGATAAATAAACTTGTCTACCTCAATAAGAACATCCTCGATCACACCACGAGGAATTTTCACGGACCTATCAGCTAACTGAAGTGTTATCTGGGTAGGTTTCATCTCACCAAGTCCTAGCTTAAGTTACACATGGTATGGGAGTAAGTTCACACTGGCTCATAAGTCAAGCAGCGCTTTATCAACACGATATTTCCCTATTGTACAAGCAATGGTAGGGGAACCTGGGTCTTTATACTTAGGAGTAGTAGTATTCTGAATAATAGAACTCATATGACTAGCTAGGAAGGCTTTTTTATGGACACTGAGCTTACGCTTTCGCGTACACAAGTCCTTAAGGAACTTGGCATAAGGAGGAATCTTCCTAATTGCATCTAATAATGGAAGGTTGATAGTTACCTACTTAAAAACCTCCAAAATATCATTAAAAGTGGACTCCTACTTAGTTGGTACTAGCAATTGTGGGAATGGGGCTCTGGGAACAAAGTTTGGCTTATCAGGGTCCTCATCGGTCTCCTTAGAGGTTCCATCAATCTCTTCAGCTTCTGATTCAGATGGGTGAACTACAGCATGTTCACTATCAGGCATGGCAACCTTATTGTCTATTTCTCTACCACTCCTAAGGGTTTTGATTGCATTCACATGATCAGAAGATCTTCCTCCTATTACATGAACTCCTCTAGGATTAGGTTGAGTCTGACTAGGAAAACTCTAATTATCTCTCTCACTTAGAATCTTAGCCATTTGACCAACTTGAAGTTCTAGCTTAGCAAGAGTCTTGGCATTATGTTGAAAATTCTGCTTGGTTTCCTCTTGAAAACTAGCCCGGTTCTTTAATAATATTTCTTGGGTCTGCATAAACATGTCTTGGCTCTTTTTTAATATACTAAGAGATTCCTCTAAGCTAGTTATTCTATTCTCAGAAAGGTTCTGGAACTGGGCTTGACCTGAAGAGTTCTTATTATAACCAAAACCTGGGGGAAGCTGAGAATTACTAGACTGCCCTTGACTCTGTCCTTTAGACCAAGAGAAATTAGGATGGTTCTTCCAACCAGGGTTGTAGGTTTCTGAGTATGGGTCAAACTTCTGACGGTTTTCAAATCTAGCATTGTTATAGACAGCATGGGCTTGCTCTTCACTAACCTGACCTTCCCAAAACGAGTTATTGGGTTCTATTCCACAACTAGAGACCTTAGAGGCTCTAATCCTATCATCAGGTTCAACAAAAGACCTATGTTTAGACTGATTCAATTCCAAAGCTTCTAACCTTCTAGACAAAGCAGTAAACTTAGCATAAGACCCAAAGCCTGTATCAACCACATTTGTGCTACTTCTATTGATCAAGAGTCTTTTTGGGGGTTCAACACAAGACTCCCACTGTTGGGATTTTTCAGCGACAACTTCTAAGAAGGAAAACGCATCATCAGCATTTTTACTAGTGAACTCACTAGCGCACAAAGACTCGACCGTGGCTTTGGTCGATTAGTCTAAACCATTATAAAGAATCTCTACTAGTTTCATTTTCTCAAACCCATGGTGAGGACATTGGGCTAGGAGATCATTGAATCTCTCTAAAAACCTATAAAGCGATTCTCCCTCTTGTTGAACACTAGCACTAATTTTCTGCCTAACAACTGCAGTTTTATGCTTGGGGTAGAATTTTAAATAGAAGGCAACAATAAGTTCCTGCCATGTTTTTATGGATTTAGATGGTAGGTTGTTCAGCCAGGTCTTGGCTTTATCTCTCAAGGAAAAGGGGAACATCCTAAGTTTCAAGACTTCATCACTAAGGTCTTTAATATTAATTGTTCCACAAATTTCTTCAAAGTCCCTAATGTGAAAGTAAGGGTTTTCATAATCTTTTCCTAAGAATATAGGGATCATCTGAAGAATACCAGGTTTCAACTCATAATTAGCCGTAGAGGCTGGCAACTTAATGCACGATGGTCGGTTGGTCCTAGTTGGGTACATGTACTCCTTCAAAGTTGTCATTGTTGGCACAGTAAAAATCCTAGGGGTGAATTCCTCACTAAGACTTAAATTCTCAAAACTGAAGTTTCCAAAAACAGGGCTCTCCAAAGAAGAGTCTTCGAGCTCCCCGTTTACAAAAGAAGAACCTCTAGGCTCGTCACTAATCAAACGGCCAAAAGTGTCTCTTTTCCAAGAACGCTCACTAATGGACTTGAACGATTTTGGCATACACTAACAAAAAATTAAAAAAAAAAAAAAAAAATCCTAAGGAAGGGTGATTCTAAGAAAACACACAACAGGCTGACTCCACCAAAGCAAATCTAAAAATTTCTAGCAAACAACAAGCATGATGGCTCCACTTAGATTGTTTCTAGACCAGCTTCTACTCTTTCGAAAGGGAATTCGTTACAATCTAAGCAAACCTCTCTGGATCGATCTGAATAAAGTCAGTCGAAGAGAAGTAGGGGAAGCTCAGAGGAGCTTTGATACCCCCACCTCTTTGGAAACGCTTCCCTGGGTTACAAGGCGGCTCTAATCGACTTATAGTAATCTTCCTGAACTTCAAAGTATACTTAAAAGAGCAACCAATATTTTTCGAACGACTTTCCTATTAAGCTCGTTACCCTATAGGTCTCGTTCTAGTCAATATTTTAAGCTTGGGTTCGTGTTTCGTATTGTTTTCCTAAGGCGGGCAAGAATAGAACGGTAATGAAATCCGAACCCTTATCTTGTATGGCCAGTCCTTGCCCTTTACTAGGAAATTAAAATCCGTATTCAGTCCTCAACATATATTCACCTTAAGGCAGACAGTAAACCCGCTGACAGGGGATTCACAGGTGTTTTGAAAAACTTACCTCCCGTACCAGACGGGCGAAGAACCGCTGAAGTCGACTCGGGCCATGACTCCTATGTCATGTACGAACCCGAGGGGCCGAGACGATATCGTAATCGTCGTCCTTCTCTTCAAACGGTTTAATATTTAAAACTTCCCTTCCGTAGGGTTTAAAAATAAAAGAATAATGTCCCAAAGTTCACAGTCCAAAGTCCAAAATTAAAGTGCAAAAGAAAAAAAATAAAATACAAAAATAAAAGATATCCTAATACAATTTCTAAAAATAAAATCTAAATAAAATCTAAAGAAATAAAAACTAAAATAAAAATAAAATCTAAAAACCTAATAAAAAATAAATAAATAATTATGTGTCTTTCTTTTCCTTTTCTTTTAGCTTTTATCTTTGGCTCCTAATCTCTTAGTCACCAAAGTCTTTGGCTTAAATTCTTTTCGGTCCAAACTTCAAACCTGTAACACAAAGAAATATACCCAAAGAAACGTAAAATAGAACAAAGAAGTTCTTGAAACCTAGACATACAGTTATATCTGATTCACTTGCATCTTAGAATTGATGTTGCAATAAAAATTACTGAGTGGTTATATTCCTAGAAGGATCAGCATTTCGACATTATTATTACGATAGTAAAACTCACATGGATCAGAATACAAAAAAAGAAAAAAAGAACAAGTAATAGAATGCCTAAGGTTTCTCTTCATCTGATTGAGAGCACTGTCCTTGTACTGGATTATCCACAAAGAAATCCTGAACTGAAAAAATAGAAAACAACTTGTTAAGCCCATGTTTTTATCCTTAACAAAAATTCAAAAACATAACGAGCAAACAAAGCAAAAGCAGTTTGGTTACCTAAATCCTCATGCGATGGAGAGTCGAGCATAAGGTCTGAATCAGAAGGCAGGAAAGGTGAACCAGGATAGTTGTCTAGCGCTCCAAGGTCTGGCGAACATTCAAAAAATTCAATCCAGGGTTAAGGGAATAGTAACTTAGAAACAATAAATTACATAGTCTTATGCAGGGGATGGGAAAAGCCTACCTCCTAAGTTTGATAAATCTGCAGTAAGATCTGAAAGACTGAAATTCCAAGGAATATGGCCAAATGATCGAAGGGAATCATTTCCATTCCCATCTCCGCTGTCTAGTCCCAACTGCAACCCTACTGAACTCCCAATATCAGAATGAAATGTGTTATCAAGAACTGATGCCTCCACACCCATTCCTGATATATCTGACGGAGTAAATGGAAACTGGCCGTTGGAAGCTACTGACGCAGGGCTCATGGCCATCTCCGACATGGATGACATGGTACTAGTTGGGGGAATAGTTGGCGCTGCATAAGCGGAAGTGCTCTCCATTCCCATACTACAATAAAGACAGTTTGTATCATTAAGGGTTGTGACTTCTGTAGTCAAAAAACCACATGTAAAAAGACATTTTCTAGTCAATGAACCCTTCATATCCAGATATAAGTGGGGTAACGTAGGACGAATAAGATGGTAATGGCCAGATGTAGTTGAACAAAAAGGAAATTTGCTAATGGATTGCAGCAAAAAGATAAGGATAACTGAAATCCAGAACTAGTTCTTAAAAAAGATCTTACTCGCTTCCAGAATTCATCCGCATTGGATGGAAGTTGCTATGAGCAGGAACTCCATTTACGACGTGACAGATTGAAAGCCGACCCATGGAATCAAGGTGGGACTGCTGAGCTGCTGGCATT
>JAJJMB010017440.1:11811-24735 GCA_023531105.1 Papaver atlanticum
CATAACACTCGTCCCTTGGGTTGCATTTATCAACTTTTCGAGCCAATTTCGCCGCAAAAGATTATTTCTCCAAAAACACCTACAAAGATATAAAATACCAAAATAAGTACAAAAATGATTATTAACAATATACACAATAGAGATGAAGATAGACACATAAATGCGTCTATCAGCTAGTGTCTGTAGCGACTTAATACAGTGTGGTGTTCAAAGATGGACTAGGTCCCGGGTTTTTTATGCATTTGCGGTTTTCCTCAACAAAATTCTAGTGTCTGTGTTATTTCTTTTCCGCATTATATTTTGTTATATAATTGAAATATCACAGGTTGTGAGTTGTATCGATCAATTAGGAAATCCAACTTTGGTTGTTGATTTAAATTGATTGATCCTTGAACATTGGTCTTTGGTACCGTTCAAGTTACTTCTCTTATATTCAATCGAGCTCGCAAATTTCTATTTGCTGATTGCAGATTGAATTGAGAAATAGAGATATAAACTCTTGTATATATTTTTCTCTAGATTGAATCTGACTGTCTAGTTGATTCTCTAGAAAGTACATTGGATTGCCAAACGAATTGTTGGGTGTGGTTTTTGTACCCCCGCATTTTCAATTGGTATCAGAGAAGGAAAACACATTAAAGACCTTATAAGTCTGTGTTTGTAGCGATTTGATATGGACAGAAGTGTTATCTCTGATAAACGCATCACCAGAAACAAAAGTCATGTTTCCATAAAATCTATTAAAGAGAAAGATTTGTCAATCTCGAATATAGATGAACCCAGTGTTCCAACGAAACAGACTTGCATTGACAAGTGTTACCCGGTTTACCTTACTGACGAGTCTGACTCTGAAGTTGAAAGGGAAGCAGCCAAAGAGAGTGCAGTGATTCTAAAACTTGTTAGAATCCCGGCTGATGATTTCAATCGTTTGAAACACAACGTCAATGTTCTTGTTGCTATGGTAAATGAGCGTGACTCTCTTCTAAAAGTCCTTCGTGAGGAAAGCGCCTCTATCTGTCCTTCACAGACCTTGCATGAGGAAGAACTCAATGAGGATGCTTTGGAAACTGAACTTCTTTTGAGTAAACTCTCTATTCAAGAATGTTCCAAAGAGTCCACTATACCAACTGCTTCTGATTTAACCGGAAAAATTTATATTCCAGAAGCAAAAACAAAATCCCTTCCTGCTGGAAAAGATGTTCATGTGTCTTCCTCTAATCAAGATATCCACATCACCTGGAAGGAAGATATCTCCCAACGGTTGTTTTAAGACTGTTCAATCTAATCACTCAGGTGATCAGAAAATGTGTCTCTTTTGTGATTCAAAAGGACATATTGAACAAAAGAGGAAATCGAGGTTGAATGATAATTCTATTGTTCGTCTTCAACACACCTTAGATTTAATTCTCAAAGGTGTAACTGACATTCGTATGTCTAAACCAATTGGTTTTAGTACTCACCCTGTGTACCCCACCAGGAAAGTCAATTCAATGTGTTCCTCAAGTGTTCAAATGCGAAACAGTCTTCCTAAACCAATTCGTCCAAGAAGAACTCATGGGTCTTCTTCAATCAAAAAGGGAGATAAGGTTGTTCTTGATGTGAAAAAAGTACCAGAAGAAGGAGGCAAAAAGTAAGGACCGGAAGACAACCTAAAAATGATAATTGAAAGGTATAAAGAAATCATTAACATGTTGTCTATTCCCTCTAGTCTAGATTCTTCAGGTAAGAGCAAAAACTATGCGTCGTATTTTGATGATAGTAAATTTTATGATAACTTTTCTCATCATAACGGTTTTTCTCCAAAGGTCAGGAGAATGGGGTTTAACCGAAAACAATGTTCATTTGATGAACTCAATTCTCATACTTGTGCTAATTAATCACAAGGTTGAAATCTCACTCGCAAAAAATCCTGGTTGAGTGAGATATGATCAGGTATACTTGTTGGCAAATTGTTTCTCTTGATTATCTATGCTATTTTCTTATCGTTTTTAGCTGGATGATCATTCACGAACATTTTTACATAAGTATTTGTGTTTTGCTTTTGACAAATCGTTTTTTTCTTAATCTTTTGTTTTGAATTTTTGTTGTGTCAAAAATTGCTACTCTTATGCTCTAAATTGTTCCCCTGTAAGAATACAATTTTTATTGAGCTAAGATCTGTGAGTTTTCTCACATAGGCAAACATTATTGCTGAATAGTCGTCTTAATTGAGTCTTTCCCTTTTTGAGTCGTTTATGAATAATGGGCCAAGTGTGTGTTCGTACGGGTATCCTTGTTACATGTCACGAACCGAATTTGGAAACCCTAACCTCTGAGTCTCCGTGAAACCATTTAAATACCAAAACCGACTTTGATAAGTAAGCCTACTCCAGGCTACTTTTTCTGTCAAGAATGGCATCACCTTCGGGAACTTGTAACTTTCCAAGAGTTTTTCTTAATAAGGGTTTTGGTCTCACACTCAAAAAGGAGGAGAAAGGAACTCTCATGGAAGTTGATGACACGTCTTCTCAATCTCCTGATAACTTCTCAGATATTGAGGATGATGAAGAGATTTTTAATGAAGTTGTTTAAAACTTTATCAAACAGTTTGATGTTGCAAAGCTGCTGCTTATTAACACTCTGAAAGATCTAGATATGTTAAGAACTGAACTGATAAATGTCAACTCCGATCTTACTCTAATGAAGACACGACTTAAGGACCGTCTTAATGTTGTGTCTGAAGATACGGTTAATTCCGTCTGTCACAAGCTTGAAGGTCTTGGAACCAGTGATGTCTCCGTATCGGAACTCTGACTATCGCTTGTTGTCTCTCTGTGTTTTTCTAGAGTTGTTTTTGATTTTGTCTAGGAAACTTCTTATGAGAATTTTATTCTTGTGTTTTTAAGAAGGATAACTAGGGTTTGGAATAGCCATTATTGTGAGTACACATAGCTATGTCCAACGTTTTCATCTTCAATGTTTTTAGATTTATTTATTTAAATTCTAAGTTATTTGGAAGATAATTTTTGTAGTATTAATCTTTATGGTTTCATATATTGCAAATTGTTGTGGGATATGTTGTTTACGTCCGTGAACCTTGACTGTCCCATACTTTTTTACAAGTTATCTCTATTATGTCGGTATAAAAGTATTGATAAAAGATAGAATGAACTTTTGAATACAAAAGTTAATCCTTTTATGTCATTATGCAAATATTGATGGAAGAAAGGATGAACTTTTGTTTACAAAGATTAAGTCTATTATATGTCATGTGCAAATAGTGATGAAAAATAGAATAAATCTTTGTTTATTCCGTAGTATTGGTCTTTCCCTGATCCACATCTTTGTGCATATACTGTGTTGCTCCATAAGTTCTCTTATGTTGAGCATGGCCAATTGAATTGATCCTTTTTATGACTAATTCAATTGTGATTTTTGGATACAAAATCATGTTCTCATGTGATTTGAATGTCCAAAGAAATCCTTATTTTCTCGTAAAATTAAGGTCGCTCTTGTTGTTCTTTCGGGAATGACATTTTATGGGGGAGAGTTCTTTTGAACTTGTGCTTAATTGCCAAATCTTTGTGGGGAGTGCGGCTATGGAATATTGTAGGAGTTGAACTATTTTCTTATTGTTATCACTACGGATCTTCAACAACTATGATGCTGAGTTGAACACGTTTAGAATCATGGAGTACTTGGAAGTGACGAAGATTTCGAGTAATGTTGAAGAACCAAGGAAATCAAGCATTTGGATGCGTAGCTACAAAGTTTTTTTATATTGTAATCCATATGTATTGATAGTTTTGTCACTAAAATTGACAAAGGGGGAGATTGTTAGAGCACTGCTTGGTCGAACTCGCTTACGTTGCTATCTCAAGCATGTTTATCAATGTTAGTTATCAAAACTATAAGTCTTGATTTCTAGTCTACTTATAGATGTCTCGGACTAGGACATAGATTGTGTAGTTGAGCCTTAGACTTCACGGCGTTCATCATTTGAAGATGAAGAACCACTAAGGAGAGCTTGTGTAACTTCATCAACAAAAGGTAGGTGGAGACTGAAACTCATCTATCACTTGGAAAGTCTATTTCTACTATATCTCCTATATTGAGACCTAAGTCGTATTACGATATAGTTTTCTATTATACACATTTGAGATTACGAGCTGAGTTTAACTCGCTTACATATTTCTCGGAATATGTGTTGCCAAGATTTCGCTTCGACCAAGTTCATCTTATATTCTTGACGCAAGTCAAAAGATGATCATGTGAAAATTACCGAGTAACATCTTACATGGTTTGTGTGATACAATCATTTGGTGTAGACTTGGAATGTTTTGTTATGATTATTTCAATAACTTGAAAATTGCTTTGATGCTAATAGTGTGTGAAAACGGCTATTGTCATCCTCTAAGAAAGTTTCAATGATTGAAATAAGAGTTTAGAACACTCAACCATTATTGTATATGACATGTTGTGTACTCTTGCACATATGTAATCCATGTCCGGGAACCATAGTATGCGTACCCGTACGCGTACATGTTGGCTTGAGAAATCCGGGAACCAAAGTATGCGCACCCGTTTGCGTACTGGCGTAAGGTTCATGACCGAATATTTTTGTTGGAATTGGAAGTACGCATACCCTTTTGCGTACTGGCGAAACCCAATCTTGGTCCGGGTATTTCAAGTATGCGTACCCGTTTGCATACTTGAAGGTTAAAGTTCTAAAATCGGTTGTGTACATGAACTTAAACATTTATATAATAAGGAATGCAATCTTTGCAAACCATGGCTATAATGTTCATGAATTGATTCGAGTGAATCAAACCGATTTTGCTTCAATTGTGTTCTTGTATACATCTATGAGAATATAACAATTGAACAACTCTTTCACTAGTTTCATTTGAGTCATTTGAACTAGTTATGGTTAAGATGAACAAGGTTGATATGAGAGTGATCATATGGCTAACCTAGGTTAACTATTGTTGAGTCAACATGGTGTACCCGTTTAGGTACGGTTACATAAACTTAAATGAGGGTACATTTCATTTGTGTGTAACAAGCTAAGTTCGATCTAACGGTTGAAAGATATTAGCTTGGTTGAATCAGGTTTTTCATCTAACGGTGAATATTGAATGCTTTGTTACCAAGGTAACTTAGATTGCAAACCCTGATTTGAAAACTATATAAAGGAGAACTCTAGTAATTGGGAAACCTAATCCCCACACTTTTGTGTGTTACTAGTTGCATAGACTAGAGTCGATTCTCTGTTAACCTTAGGTTTCTCACGAGACCCTGTTGGTTAACGACTTGAAGACTTCATTGGGATTGTGAAGCCATACCCAACTATTTTCTCTATAGTTGCGTGATCTGATCTTGCTGTTTCTATCGTGTTGAGTACAATTGTAAGAATTGACTCGAGATTTATATCTCCGATAGGCAAGATAGAAAATTAATCACAAACACCTTCATCTCATCGTTTGTGATTCCACAATATCTTTTTTCATTAATCGATTAAGATTATTGTGAGGTGATTGATAATACTAGGTTGTTCTTCGGGAATATAAAACCGGATTATCAATTGGTTCCTGTTCACCTTGATTTATCAAAAGACGGAACAAAATCTCATAGGTATTTCTGTGGGAGACAGATTTATCTATTCCAATAGACTTTTCTGTGTGAGACAAATTTGTTTATCAAGTCTTCGACTTTAGGTCGTAGCAACTCTTGGTTGTGGGTGGGATCAGCTAAGGGAATCAAGTGCGTAGTATCCTGCTGGGATCAGATACGTAAGGAACGCAACTGTACCTTGAATTAGTGTGAGATTGATTAGGGTTAAACTACAGTCCAGTCCGAAGTTCATTGGTAGTTGGCTAGTGTCTGTAGCGGCTTAATACAGTGTGGTGTTCAAAGATGGACTAGGTCTCGGGGTTTTTCTGCATTTGCGGTTTTCCCCGTTAACAAAATTCTGGTGTCTGTGTTATTTCTTTTCCGCATTATATTTTGTTATATAATTGAAATATCACAGGTTGTGCATTGTATCGATCAATTAGGAAATCCAACCTTTGGTTGTTGATTGAAATTGATTGATCCTTCAACATTGGTCTTTGGTACCGTTCAAGTTACTTCTCTTATATTCAATCGGGCTCGCAAATTTCTATTTGCTGATTACAGATTGAATTGAAAAATAAAGATATAAACTCTTGCATATACTTTTCTCTAGATTGAGTCTGACTGTCTTGTTGATTCTCTAGAAAGTATATTAGAGTAAGTCCTCTCAGATTGCCAAACGAATTGTTGGGTGTGGTTGTTGTACCCCCGCATTTTCACAAGCATCAATCAATTTATATCAACAACCAAAGGTTGGATTATCTAATTGAATTAACTACGCACAACTTGTGATATTTCAATTATATAAACAAATATAATGTGGAAAAGAAATAACACAGACACCATAAATTTTGTTAACGAGGAAACCGCAAATGCAGAAAACCCCCGGGACCTAGTCCAGATTTGAACACCACACTGTATTAAGCCGCTACAGACACTAGCCTACTCCAAGTTAACTTCGGACTGGAATGTAGGTGAGCCCTAACCAATCCCACACTGATCAAGGTACAATCGCGTTCCTTACGCCTCTGAATCCCAACAAGACTCTACGCACTCGATTTCCTTAGCTGATCTCACCCACAACTAAAAGTTGCTAAGACCCAAAGTCGAAGACTTGATAAACCAATCTGTCTCCCACAGAAAAGTCTATTGAATAGATTTGTTTATCAAGTCTTCGACTTTGGGTCGTAGCAACTCTAAGTTATGGGTGAGATCAGCTAAGGGAATCAAGTGCGCAGAGTTCTGTTGGGATTCATAGGCGTAAGGAATGCGACTGTACCTTGATCAGTGTGAGATTGGTTAGGGCTAAACTACATTCCAGTCCGAAGTTAACTTGGAGAAGGCTAGTGTATATAGCGGCTTAATACAGTGTGGTGTTCAAATCTGGAGTAGGTCCCGGGGTTTTTCTGCATTTGTGGTTTCTTCGTTGTCTGTGTTATTTCTTTTCCGCATTATATTTGTTTATATAATTGAAATATCACAGGTTGTGCATAGTTCAATCAATTAGATAATCCAACCTTTGGTTGTTGATATAAATTGATTGACACTTTAACAATGGTCTTTGGTGCCGTTCAAGTTATTTCACATAATAATCAGGCTCATGGATTTCTATCTGTTTGATTTGTTGATTATTTTATGAAACAAAGATACAACTCTTGGATATATTTCCATTTATTGAGTTTGACTGTCTAGTTGATCCCTTTGGAATTACATTGGAGTTTGTCCATACATATTGCCTAAACGAAATATTGGGTGTGGTTGTTAGACCCCCGCTTTTTCAATTGGTATCAGAGAAGGCAAACACGTTTAAGACCTTATAAGTCTGTGTTTGTAGCGATCTGACTCTACGGACAGGTGTGCTATCTCTTATAAACGCATCACCATAAATAAAAGTTATGTTTCCATGAAATCTATTAAAGATAAAGATTTGTCAATCTTGAATTTAGATGAACATTTTGTCCCAATGAAACAGGCTTGCACTGATAAGTGTTACCCGGATTACCTTTCAAACGAGTATGACTCTGTTGAAGAAAGGGAAGCAGCCAAAAAGAGTGAAATGATTCTAAAACTTGTTAGAATCCAGTCTAATAAAAACAATTGGTTGAAACACAAAATCAATGTTCTCATTGGTATAACAAGGGACCGTGTTCTTCAAATTAAGTCTTTTCATGAGGCCAAACTCAAGGAGGATGCATTGGAAATTGAACATCTATTGAGTAAACTCTCTATTCAATGTAAAGGATAATCTAAAGAGTACACTATACCAATCACTTCTGTCTCAACTGTGAATTCAGTTTCAGAAGTTAAGCCATATTCTCTTCCTATTGGAAAAGATGTGTCTGTATCTTCCTCAAATCAAGGAACCACCACATCCCTTGGAAGGAAGAAATCTCCTAACGATGGTGTCAAGTATATATGTCTCTTTTGTGACTCAAAAGAGCATAATGAACAGAAGAGCAAATCTAGGTTGAATGATAATTATATTCCAACACACCTTGGATTTAATTCTTGAAGGTGTAACTGACATTCGTATGTCTAAACCAATCGGTTTTAGAACTTGCCCTGAGAATCCTTCCAGGGAAGTCAGTTCAATTTTTTCCTCAAATGTTCATACTGATAACAGTATTCTTAACACAAATCGTCCAAGAAGGTTTCAAAGTGGATCTTCTTCGGTTAAAAAGGGAGATGCTGTTTGTTTTATGTGAATAAGGTATCAGAAAAAGGAAGCAAAAGTGGAGATGTGAACGACAACCTAAATCTAATAATTGAAGGATACAAAGAGCTCATAAACAGGCTGTCAAATTCCTATGGTCAGAAACCTTCAGGTAAGAATCCATACTATGCGTCTTATTTTGATGGTAGTATGTTTTATGATAACTTTTCACATCAAAATGTTTTTCCTCGAAAAATAAGGAAGAAGAGATGTAACTGTGAACAACATTCACTTGATGAGCGCAAAGCTCATACTTGTGCTAATTAATCACAAGGTTGAAACCTCACTCACAAAAATCCTGCTTGAGTGAGATATGATCAGGAATACTTTGTGGCAAAATGTTCTCTGATTGGTTGAGCTATTTTCTTGTCGTTCTTAGCTGGATTATCGGTTGCAGACATTTTTGCACAAGCATCTTTATTTTTTGATTTTTGTTCTTGTGATTTTTTTTATTAGCTTTATTTCCTTCCCCATAAATTTAATGGGTTGAAATGCTAATCTTATGCTATAAATTTTCCTCTTGAGAGAATATAAAATTTATTGAGCTAAGATTTGTGAAAACATTCACTTAGCAGTATTTTGATATGCAAACGATTTTTACTAGTTTGCCTTTTCAGTAGTTTTTGTGTTTTTCTTTTGTGGGTCAAGACTGTGTTCGTTCGGGTACCCATGTTACTTTTCACGAACCAACTATAGAAACCCTAAAATTTCCCTAAAACCGTTTATATACTCTTCCTTTTGAGTTTGAGTTATCTCACTCAAGGGTTTTCTCTTATCAAGAATGTCTTCTCCTCCTTGTTCTTGGGATTTTCCAGAAGACTTTGTTGATGATGCAATATATTTCGGTTTTGATGGGAAGAAGAAAAGAACCATTGTAGATGCTGACGAACTCAATTCTAATATATCATGCTATTATGCATATACTCATAAAGATGTTGAAAAGGTTGAGATGGTCTCTGCTGAAGTGGTTCATGATTTTCACAAATACTTTAAGAAGGCAAAACTGCAGCTCGTTGATATTATGAAAGGTCTTGATGTGTTACGAACTGAGTTGAAAAAGGTTAACTCTGACCTTGTTCTCATGAAGACACATGTGAAAGATCTTTTCAATGAGGATATCTTCTCCGAAGAAGCGGTTGATGCTGTCAACCACAAGCTCAAAGGTCTTGCAACCCGTGAAGCTAACGAATGCGAACTTTGATTTAGCTTGTGATTAGGCTTTGTTTTTAGAGTTGTTTTGTTTTGACTAGGAAACTTCTTATGAGAATTTATTATTATGTTTTAAGAAGGATAACTAGGGTTTGGTATAACAATTATTGTGAGTACACATAGCTATTGCCAACAATTTTCATCTTGCAATATTTTTTTTTTAGGTTTATTTATTTAAATTCTAAAGTTTATTTGGAAGATTATTTTGCAGTATTAATCTTTATAGGTTTTATATATAGCAAAAACAATTTTATGGGATATGTGTGTTTACGTCCGTGAACTATGATTGTCCCATATATGTCAAAAGTTAAGTCTATTATATGTCATTATGCAAATATTGATGGAAAATAGAATGAACTTTTGATAACAAAGATTAAGTCTATGGAATCATTATGCAAATATTGATGAAAATAGAATGAATCTTTGAATATTTCGTAGTATTGATCTTTTCCTGATCCACTTCTATGGGAAAGTACTGTGCACCCCTGTAAGTTCTCTTATGTTGAGCATTTCCGATTAAATTAATCATGGGTTCTCTTGTGGTTAATTTAATTGAGTTTTCTGGATACAAATTCATGTTTCATGTAATTTGTTTATGTCCAAAGAAATCCTTATTTTCTTGCAAAAGTAAGGTCGCTCTTGTTGTTCTTTCAGGAATGACATTTTATGTGGGAGAGTTCTTAATTGAACTTGTGCTTAATTGCCAAATCTTTGTAGGGAGTGTGGCTGTGGAATATTGTAGGAATTTTCTTGTATCCTTATAAACTCCTTGATGAATACACTAGGTTTCGACTATGTGAAATCATCGAAACAGAGTTGATATGTTCTCTTTTAGTCATGAAGTATCTCTATGAGAATTTCATTATGATCCACTAGTTTTCGTACCTTTGCCAATTTATATTGACAAAAATGGGGAGAATTAATGTGTAGTTAACACTACAAATACATATGGTTTACGGATCATTATGTAATGGGGAGTGGTTTTCATTGTGAGATGAAGTATTGACTAAGGGGGAGTGATACATATCACTATAGTATTGTTGTCAAAGTTGTGGTACAATTAGACTTTGATGCCGTGTAATAATACTATGAAACTGTATAACAATGATTGAGAGCTACTGTTTTCTCATTGTTATAGCTACGGATCTTCAACAACTATGATGCTGAGTTGAACACGTTCAGAATCACTGGAGTACTTGGAAGTGACGAAGATTTCGAGTAATGTTGAAGAACCAAGGAAATCAAGCATTTGGATGAGAAGCTACCAAGTTTATTTATTTTGTAATCCAAAAGTATTGATAGTTTTGTCACTAAAATTGAAAAAATTGTTAGAGCACTGCTCGGTCGAACTCGCAAGCGTTGCTATCTCAAGCTTGCTTGTCAAGTTTAGTTGCCAAAACTATAAGTCTTGATTTCTAGTCTACTTATAGCTAAGTCTCGGATTAGGATAGAAAGTGTAGTTGAGCATTAGACTTCACGGCGTTCATCAATTGAAGACGAAGAACTACTAAGGGGAGCTTGTGGAACTTCATCAACAAAAGGTATGTGGAGACTTGAACTCATCTATCACTCAAAAGTCTATCTATCTACTCTATTTCCTATTTGAGACAAAAGTCGTATAGCTATATAGACTTCGATTATACACATTTGATATTTCGAGATGAGTTTAACTCGCTTACATATTTCTCAAAATATGTGTTAGTAAGCTTTCGCTTTAACCAAGTTTATCTTATATTTTTGACGAAAGTCAAAAGATGATAATGTGAAAATCGCCTGGTAACATCTTACATGATTTGTGTGAGACAGTCATTTGATGTAGACTCGAAATATTTCGTATTAATCAATCGATCACTTAAAAATTGCTTTGAAGCTAATAGTTTGTGTGAGACAGCTATTGTCATCTTCTAAGAATGTTTCAATGATTGAAAGGGAGTTTAGAACAATTAACCATGATTGGATATAGCACAGTGTGCGTACTTGTATGCTAACTGTTGCAAGTTATTCCAAGTCCGGGAACCATGGTATGCATACCCATATGCATACTGGTTGGTTTATTGAAAGTACGGGAACTTAGTATGCATGCCCGTATGCGTACTGGCGTAAAGTTCATGTCCGGAAATTCAACTGAGTTTTGAAGGTATGCGTAACTGTTCGCATATTGGAAAACCCAAACTTAGTCCGACCACTTAGGTATGCATACCCGTTTGCATACTTAAGTAGGTTATGTTCTAAAATCGGTTTGTTCATGAACTGATACATTTATATATTAAGGAATGCAATCTTTTGCAAACCGTGGCTATAATGTTCATGAATTGATTTGAATGAATCAAAATCGATTTTGCTTCAATTGTGTCTTGTATACTTCTATGAGAATATAAACAATTGAACAACTCTAGAACTAGTTTCATTTGAGTCATTTGAACTAGTTATGGTTAAGATGAATAAGGTTGATATGAAAGTGTTCATATGGCTAACTTCAGTTAACTATTGTTGAGCCAACAAGGTGTACACGTTTAGGTACGGTTACTCATATCTAAATTAAGTCACTTTTCATTTGTGTGTAACAAGCTAAGTTCGATCTAACGGTTGAAACATATTAGCTTGAGTTTAATCAGGTTTTCATCTAACGGGTGAATATTGAATGCTTTGTTACCAAGGTAACATTGATTGCAAACCCTGATTTGAAGACTATATAAGGGAGAACTCCAGCAACTGGGAAACCTAATCCCCACACCTCCTGTGTGATACTAGTTGCGACTAGAGTCGATTCTCCTTTAACCTTAGGTTTTTTCCAAAACCCTGTAGCTAATGACTTGAAGACTTCATTGGGATTGTGAAGCCAGAACCAACTATTTTCTCTGTAGTTGCGTGTTCTGATCTTGCTATTTTCTATCGTGATTGAGTACTATCTTCTCTAAAATTTGCTCGAGATTTAATCTCCGATGGGCAAGATAAAAAATAATCACAAACATCTTCATCTTATCGTTTGTGATTCCATAATATCTTGTTTCGCTACCATACGATTAAGATTATTGTGAGGTGATTGATATTACTTGGTAGTTCTTCGGAAATATAAGTCCGGTGTATCAATTTGTTCATGTTCACCTTGATTTATCAAAAGACGGAACAAAACTTCTACGTATTTCTGTGGGAGACAGACTTATTTATTGAATAGACTTTTCCGTGTGAGACAGATTGGTTTATCAAGTCTTCGACTTTGGGTCGTAACAACTCTTAGTTGTGGGTGAGATCAACTAAGGGAATCAAGTGCGCAGAGTCTTGCTGGGATTCAGAGGCGTAAGGAACGCGACTCCACCTTAATCAGTGTGAGATTGGTAGGGCTCAACTACATTCCAGTCTGAAGTTAACTTGGAGTAGGCTAGTGTCTGTAGCCTCTTAATACAGTGTGG
>JAJJMB010017450.1:0-11207 GCA_023531105.1 Papaver atlanticum
CGACTCAAGATGATGCTATCATTTTTCTAGGATAATATCCATCTCAAATCACCTAGACGGAATTTTTGAAGCATTATGTACGTGGAAGTTATTTACATGACTAATGATATCTCGTGCTTTAAAATTTTAACTTGCATACAATTATTTTCTTATGGTGAATCAATTTAGTATATAGTCCCTCCGTCCTTAAATCGATGACGAGTATAAAAAATACGTAAAATTTGGTAGTCATATTTATATTCGTTAGGGTAGGTGTTTTAAAATGCTTTTCAATGGCGTAAAATTTACGAATATTCGTGGTATAATTTGAGAGATAAATCATTCCTAAATTTTACTAATCTAAAGACTTAAAGGCCTAGAAAAATAAAGCTCTTACGTTCAACGGTGAGGAAACCTTCATTTCCCATTGGACAAAATAAGCCTTTCGTGGCTTCTGTGAACAGTTTCGGTGGGACATGTGGCAACGTATGATTGGTTAAATATTACAAACTCAAAACGAAAACTCAACTTATACCCTGTTTGAAATTTTGTGGAAGTCCAAATTCAATTCGCAAGTCGGGTATGTACCATATTAGGACTGTTTTTTTTCCAAATTAATACATAAAGGAACAAAAAAGAAAGAAAAAAAAAAGACTCACGTATTTTTTGTGAAAAAAAAATAAAAAAAAATATGCACATATTTTTCATCTTTTCTCCACCTATTTAATGCATCGGGCGATATTAGATCAAAAATACACTGCCGTGGAGCGGGGCTTCAAATCAAAAATATGATTAAAAAAAACAAAACATGCATTAATTATTATTTATAAGGATATCAATATAATGGCAAAAGTACTTAAAAATATGCCTCCTTCCTCTTACCTAAAAAATAGTGCAAATTTGAACTAGATCGTATATTTTGGGACGGAGGGTAGAATAACATACTGTTTTTTTTGTCGAAAAATAAATAAATAAATAACGCACTGTCTCTACGTACTCTTTTATTTATTTTTAGTGCACCCAAAACGAATTAAAATGCGCTATATAACGTTTGCTAATTTCTTTTTGGATTCTTTCGATTTCTGTATTCGAGTTGCAAGGTTTAAAAATAGAAGGACATAGCTCTACCAACTAATTTGGATGAATTTACTGCATTTCTAAACTATCGAATTAAATATGCTAAAACGGTTTAGCCAAGCAAATCCCTCAAACAAAGAGTTTAAACAGTAAGAGCTGGAAATGTTGTCTCCATGCTTCTCAAAAAATCAAATACGAACTTGGCAATCAACAATTCTTACCCACCGTGACTTACTCCAAGGTATATCCCGCGGAAAAATCCGAGGGTTGTCTAGCTAGCATGACCCTAGTTAGTAAGTTGGCGAATGATTCGCGAATTTTTTCGTATCACGAATTTTACCGTCTTATTCACGTACGTTTGCAACTCCGAACCCAATACGCGTATTATCCCGGATTATTCGCGAATCGTTCACGAACTTTACGTATCCCGAATAATACGTCCGCTTAATTCGCCAGAAATTCTTTAGCTTTTACGTTTTCAAAGGCCCCACTTTTTGGGCTTTACTGCCTCCCGAGCATACACAGCCCAATATTAGACATTGTTGTAACTTTTATGAAACAAAAATGACTGAAGAGATTTGAAGGTGAAGGTGAGAGATCTCAAACTCACTAACCAAGCATCTAAACCACTATACCACGTCCTCTTGGATGACTAATGTTGTATATATTATTAATATCATCATATTAAGTTTATTTTTTCTTTATATAGCTCACAAATATGCATAAAAATTAGTCTATGTCCTTATAAATACTAATTATTTATTATATATAGATACCGAATTTTCAGAGCCGAACTCACATTTATAAATCGAATTATACACGTACGTATGCCGTTCCGAATTACTGACGAATCACGTCCCGTTGACCGAATTTTTGACCGAATTTGGGTTTTACAAAACTATATAATACTCGTACGTTTGCCGTTCCGTACGTTACCGAATCCCGAATTGCTAACTAGGAGCATAACTGCAGCATTGAGATTGTAAGAGATTTCAGTAGGGCCTATGAAGCTAAACAAGAGTTTGATAACCTCCAACTGTCAAGAAAAAGATTCAGCATAAAATTTGTTTGAAGTTTCCGAAAACTTGAACCGTTCTAAATTTGGCTAACAAAAATATTAAAATACACACTAGTTGGTCGCGTCATCAATGTGTGCGGAGAGGTTGCGTGTTTCAGAGACTCCATTTTCATAGCCATTATCACGTAAGATGAATTTCTTAACTAAACCTTTAATCATAAATTAACGGGCTGCTGGTTCAGCTGCATGAAAGGGTTTAGTTGGAACATGCATAATGTAATTATCAATGTGAAATTGTTTAATTCATCTTCTAATATAAATGAACATGCAATCTATGAAGAAACCATTAAGATAGCCAATACTGAACGTAAATACTTGTCCAATTTCCAAATTACTCTATTTCTAGATTTCTCATAGCTTTTTATGCTCAAATTGATAGTCTTTGGATTAAATGAAAAAAAATCAGAGGCTCTCGCAAAGCAACAATCAGGTAAATTGTTGCACCTAGTTTCATGTTCTCTTAGCATTTAATTTGAAGTCCCAATTTGTACTCACGGTTGTGCTTACCTCCGTATTAAATGACTTTTATTGGTTTTGTATCTCTATTTCAGGGGATGCTTTGAGACATTGGCGAATACTAAAGAAGAACAAAGATTGATAAAAAATATCCTGAGTATATTAGTTTGGAAGGTATCAGCTTTGTTCTACAGCGGTTATTTAATTACCAAGAAACTTCGTTAATGAGATGGATAAGCAGATTTCTGGTTTGGATCATACCTTGTCTCTAAAGAATACATGGTAGGGATTATGATAACGAAACCAGTATGTCGTTTCATTAGTCAGAGACTCGGAGACCACCAAATGCAAAATATCAGCACGGAGTCATCATCACCGATCCTACCATGGCGCTGGAGACCCATGTGGGTTTCCATGGTGGAAGGTTTGTTGCAAAGAACTGATTTGTGACTCGATGCTCCTAGGTAATTGTAAGTGGTTCAACGATACTGCGGCTTAGTGTAAGGTATTATTCTAGGAGTTTGCCGAGCAAAAAAATATATATATATAAATTCTAGGAGTTAAAACAAGGTTTATCAGAGTGACAGTTATCGTTTTCTATTATGTTGGTCTTCTATTATGGGGTTTGATCTTAGTGCTTTGGTTTCTTATTGAATTTTTGTTATAACATTTGATGTGTTTTGGTCTGTTTTACTTGTTACTTCTGTGTATTAACAAATACAAAATCTTTAATCAAAACCCATTTTTTTTCAATTTCCATCAAAATCAAAAACTAAAACCTAATTACAAACAACAATCGAATTCTCATTTTTTTTTGTTTTGGGGTTTGAAGGAATATTGGTCGACAAACAATTCAAGTGATTGAGTTAAATCCCTTTAATCCGTTCCTTTTAAGAGAAACTCAACAATTAATAATTTAACTATGAATCTCTAAAATTTCTCATCAAATTTTTCTAAAAATGGTCCCAGAATCGGTTTATGTGTGCATTAGCGTAAGCCGATTGTTGTTGATGTTACCAGGAATCGGTTTTTTTTGTACACCTACATAAACCAATTCTTGGTTAATGTGATGAACATCATCCACAATCGGTTTACGCTAATGCACATATAAACAGATTCTGGGTTCAAGTATGGATTTGTAGAGAAATCAAGAATCGGTTTTTATGTTCCTTATATATAAGTAGATTATGGAAGGTACTTATTTCCCATTATTCCAAATTCACAATTGGACTATACGTGCCTCCATATAATCCGATTATTGCCGCAAACGGTTTTTTTTTTTTTTTTAATTATAGCCGTTGGTCCCTTGTGTATATAAAGAGGATAGCCTATTCTCTATCATATACACTACCTTATTCAAAGAATTTTTTCTCCATTGTTCATTTTTTCATTTGAAGATGTCAGGTTCATCATCATCAACTACCACCAATTCATTCGAACACATACTTAGAAGATGCAAACGAATTACTCCATCATCATCAACCACCAATTCATTTGAAGACATACTTAAAAGAACAAACGAAATGTCACATCATCGTCAAGTGCTGCGATGGAAGAAAAATAAGTACTCAAGGCAAAGAAACGAGGTGAAGACCAATTCCAACTAAGCATGGATTGAAGGATGTTGAGGAAGAGACCGAATAAGTTAAAAATTATAACTAGTCAAGGATCTTCCCGAGGAACATCAATATGAGAGTATATTTTGGATCCAAGTTGCATCGGGTCCTTTCGTTCCAAAGATGGGAGAGAAGTATTAGAAACCACGCCATGATTATCGACCCGATTATGTTTGTTCAAGGACGATTCACGTTAATAAATTGTGCTCCAAGTACAACGAGTTTCTCGCTAGGCACGGAGGCGACAGGTTTGCAGCTCAGGATGCTTATACCAAGTGGAGAGGAGAGCCATTGTATCATTTCGAAGCCGCATTGATAGTTGAATCTCACACTAAGAAATAAAGAAATTTGGTTTTTCGCAGTTACAAGATCAATGTGTTGGTCTGGTACCGTGCTAGTATTTCGTCGCAATGTATTAAGTTTGAATTTTAAGAGTTTATGCAAAGTGGAAATGGACCACAATCGGATCATGTTGAACCATATGTAGTCCGATTGTGGAATTAGAAGTTGTCTGTTTTTCTGTAACTTATTTTATCCAAAATCGGGTTACATCTTCGTCCACATAGACCGATTCTGAATGAATTCCCAGGAAAGTTTTATTCAGAATCGGTTTATAATGACTCCAGCATAAACCGATTCCTTGTGGAATTCAGAATCGGTTTATAGCTCATTCAATACAAACCGTTTCTGAAAAAGCTGCAACATACTAGCTTCAGAATCGGACTTGAATAACGTATAAGTAGACCGATTGTGTTACAAATTTTATGAATTAAACGTAACCAAAAAGGAAAAACAATTTCATTCATTAAGCTTGGTTCAGTTTGCATCATACAATATACGAAAGCGACAAAATATAAGCATCCTATAGTTCATGTTCTTAACAAAAGAAAAATACTTATTCCAATACTTGGAGACCCTTGATTTGATCTAGTTCGACCAACTCTTCCCACCGCTTCATGTTGGGCTCATATTTTTTCAGTCATTCGTTGGTGAGCTTTGAGTCATTATGAAACCTACACACCGGTGGTAATGGACAATCTCCACGTAGTCTAAGACCAATATAATGAATGTTGTTAGGGTTGAATAAAACAATTCTTCAATCCTTAAGTGATTCATCCCAAATTGTGTATTTCGGTGCGTATGTAAAATATGTTCCCTGACCAAATAGATGAACAACGCAGCTCCACGTTTTCGCCAAGAGATGACCATATAGAGGCATGCTCATCCAATACTCTCGGGTAATTGGTCCATTCCCATTTGTCTGTCCCTTGTACTCTAGCAACCATTTTATCAAATTTCACTTCTTTGTGTTTTCTTGTTCCTTCCTTCATCATTGAAATGTAAAATTCCTTGTCTTCTTGTAGGCGTAAGGCCATCATCTTTCTAAAATATTAGCATTTGGTTAAGTTCTCATCGTCCGCCAAACTTATATGGACTATTTGTTCCAACGCAACGTGATAACCACAATTACCATACGCGTCCACTTCGTCGGTAGACAACACACGGGGCTTAATGATTTCAGGAAGTTATGAATAATATTCCTCGAATATGGTTAACACATTCGATGGGGTCTACCTTGTTCATACCTAGGTGTTGCTCCATCGCCAAGAGAGGCTATTAGATTCACCATAGAACCCATTTGTCTTGCTTGTCCTTTCCATGCATGTATCCTTTATACTCGTCTTGTAATCACTTGACTCTCCTGAGAAGGAACGATGATATTGTTTGGCTCCTCATGTATTTTGGGCGCTTGACTTTCTTGAGAAGGATCGATTGGATCCTAATTGAGAAGGTGCGAATGGATCATTTGATCGGACTATATGTGTGCTACTTGTCTCACTTTCTCCCTTCTTTGGTCGACCCATTTTCCTCTTAGTCGGTGACTCTTCATGCTCATTTTGGGAAGCAACGATTGGATTATTTGCCTTGACTTGTGCGCTACTTGTCGTACTACCCCCCTTCTTTGGTCGACCCCTTTTCTTTGGAACCGGCACCTCTTCATATTTAGCATCTTCATACTCTTGTTTAGAAAAGTTTCTTTTGTTACTCAGCGCTGGGTTTCTTTGGGTACTCATTGCCACCTTAAACTCTTTCCTCTCTTCCTTCCTATCCATATTGGTAGGTGATCTACCCGTCGGCGGTAGAACCATTGGTTCCCCAACCATTACCATATGGGGGTTAGCGGCGAGTTTCAAGTCGTGCATCAAAACTTGTCGTGCCAAACCATCCTTCTTTGTGAATTTCTTGATTATTTCTCTTCCAATATCCGTGTCCACAAAGGATTCGGTTGGGGGTGGTTTGAAACTTAGTTGTTTCCAAAATGGATCAATGATATCAAACGGAATTCCTTGTTCATACCTCGCAATCATATGACGATACGGAAATCCCAAGGTAGTCATCGTCATACATGAACATACAATCCTACTTCTCCCCATCTCGTTATCCTCATAATATTTGTAATCCTTCATCATATAAGTGATTCCCAGTGAGACACCCTATAATTCAAACCTCTAATCAACCAATGGTTATCCTTGTAGTTGGTGATGATTTTCATCCTACTCTCTTCCAATTGCGCCGTTATCTTGACGATATCATCCTTGGTGTATTCATGGATGACTTCTTGTAACGTAACCACATTGTTTTGGCTCCCTTGGAGCAAGATCTTCAAACGTCCATGAGATCCTTCCGCGATACTTTTTGCCTCATTCTGGCACTGCCTATGTTGGTAGGTGTAAGCATACACAAATTTTTACTTGTACGGATCCAACAATTCCTTCAAGCAATAAACCACACATTTCTCGTAATCCTTCTTACATATCCCAATAAAACTCTCCAGATAAGATTCGAACTCGGACACGGATATTGAGTTTACCATTAAATCCCAATGATGTTGAAAAAACTTCCATAGTAACCCATTATCTTCATACTCTTTTTTGCTTTTCTTCTTCTCCTCCTCTCGTTGTTCCGGAGTTAGTTTCTGAAGACGCTCATCTTCGGGCTTCTCACGAGCGGCACCTTTTTATGGCTTTGGCTTTTGGATATGACCCCTATAATTACTTTTAATATTGTATTGTATGTTCCATGGAAAAGAAAACACTTAGTGTTCGGGAAAACTACTCATATGGCATTCACTTGTGCTTGGTCCATATCCGTTATTTTGATCCTTGGAGTTTGATCACCACGGTATATCTCCTTCAAGGTCTCTAGCATCCAAGTAAAACTCACATCATTCTCCCTAACCATAACCCCCATGCAACCGTGAAAGTTTTCTTATCGGAAGTGTGGTAAGGAATGTTTAACAACAGCATGTTGTACTTGTTGGTCTTGTACGTACAATCTATTAACAAAACTTGATAAAAGTATTGGGCCAAGTGGATCATCTCCGGATGCGCCAAGAAAATACGAGTCACTTTTCCTTCAATACCTACTTCCTCATTGTGTATCCGTGTTGATCGACTAATCACTGAGATTGTTCCATAACCGCTCAACCATCCCATTCCCTCTTCCTAAAGGCCGATCTTGCCGCGTATATTTGGCTCAAGATGGACAAGTTATTCTTATCATCCTCCTTAATCTTCTTAAGGATGTCAGTTGGTTTAAACTCTTTCATCGACCTTACCGTTTCCAATTGGTGTGGTTTCAACCCACAAACGACAGTGTGTCCAATAAGAGATTCCGGATCATCATGATTATGACAACCATTAATCACTTTATAGAGGTTGTATAAATCACTATTGGGTTTATTGATTATAGTCTTAAATGGGAAGTCATTCTTTTTTAGTTTAGTCATGTATTCCCTAGTCGTCGTCTTCACGTACGGTCTTTCCTTTGCCTTGTGACTTTCTCCTCTCTCGCAAACAAGTTCCATAAGATCACGGCTTGAATGACGACCGCCTATAAATAATGCGCATTTGTTCTCTATTCCCTTGTCCACAAACCATTTCTTTGCATCGTTCCTATCTTTCCATCCCAAATCGGTGTAATAGTGAGATGAGGTATCAGGACCCAGCAGAGATACGGGTTCGGGATGATCATCATTATGACTACTATTTTTCCCATAGTCTACATAATGTAAACAACTGTCATGTACCCAAGTTCACATGCCATGACTTGTTTGGGTTGTTTTATCCTTGTTACTATTTGTTATCTTTTTGATTGGGTGTCTAGCTTAAAAATAGAATTAGGGTAATCTTTACTTTCATATATCCAACGGCTAGAATTGTTGACAGCCGTTGATTAGCTGTTGGGTAGTTCCGTTAAAAACAAATAATTGCTAAGGACTTTGTAAGAAGTTTTTGAATTGAATGAAAATTAGGCTCATCCTTTGTTGGAAGAGAGGTACTGTGTAGTTGTGATTTTCCCTTGTAATTGTACCATCAGGTACGTTAAAATTGGTATCAGATTCACTTTCCTTGGACCTGAATCATGCCAGGAGGAGAACAACCTCTAACAGTAAAGGTTGTTGCTGCTTAAAAGCAACTTAATTTTGATCGATTGAATATTATCTATACTGAGGTAGAAGATCTTAAAGCTCATCTTTCTGAAGCAGCGGTTTCAAAGAAGAATTCCGATCTTTATGTTGAAACTCAGTTTGCATCTATAGCTCAGCATTTGGCAGCGATTAGTTCGTTTTTGGGTTTGTCTCCACCAGGACAGGATACATCTACTTCTGTTGGTCAACCTCCAGGCTCAAATTCAGAGAATCAGACTAATCCTAATCAGATTCGTGATTTGATTCACCATTTTACTCGCCATCCTTCAGGTGATTCTTCTCGTTCTTCTAAAATTGATTTTCCTCGTTTTTATGGTACCAACCCACGAAGTTGGATTCGTAAATGTGAACGTTATTTTAAATTGAAGAATATAGATCCTACTAATAAAGTTGATATTGCTTCTATTCATCTGGATGGAAAAGCTGATTCGTGGTTTTTAGATTATCATGAGGGTAAACAGTTTATTAATTGGGATACTTTTATACTTGATATATGTTATCGTTTTGAGGATGTTGCATATGATAATTACGTTGGTAGTTTTAATAAATTGTCTCAAACTAGTATTGTGGAGGACTATTTTGAGAGGTATGAATCTTTGAAAGCTTGTATGAAGGCTAACAATGCCTCACTTTCTGAACAATATTACACATTAAGCTTCATCAGTGGTTTGAAGGATGAAATTCAGAATTCAGTGAAAATGTTTAAACCTTCATCTGACACAGAAGACTTTTATCTTACCCGAATGCAACAAGCTAACCTTAATGTCCAGAACAAACGAACTCGACCCTTTTCCAGACCTTTCATTCCACCAGGTTCTCAGTTTTCTCCTTCGAGTTCTACACCTAAACCCTCACTACAACCACTTACTTTTATCCCTAAACCATCATTCTATGATAATAAGCCTATTGTCACACACCCCATTAAACCCACAAAAACTATTTCACCCATTCCACCCATTCGTAAACTTAACCATGCTCAAATGAAGGCTCGCAGAGACCAAGGTCTGTGTTATAATTGTGATGATGTGTATCGTCCTGGTCATGTTTGCAAGTCTCAGCAATTATTTATGTTGGTAGCTACTTATGAGGAAGATACTTCTTTTTCCGTTGAAGAAACTAGTGATGGGTCTACTGTGCCTGCCTCTCCTGAGGAGTCTCCCATGGAAATTTCTTTACATGCCCATACAGGCCATGTTGCACAAGACACCATTAGAGTACCTGGACTACTCAACAAGCATAACATTATGGTACTAGTGGATACTGGCAGTTGATAGACGCATTTATGTGTCTATTTTCATCTCTTTTTTATATACTGTTAGTACCCATTTTTGTACTAATTTTGGTATTTTATCCCTTTGTAGGTGTTTTTGGAGAAATAGGCTTTTGCAGCGAAATTGGCTCGAAAAGTGGTTTTTGCGGTCATGGGGGAAAATTACTAAGGGGCACCCAGATTACTAAGGGGTATCCACGTGCTATTCGCACCCCTGGTCTGGATAAGGGGAGGTCACCCCCTTCGTTTGAACCTTACTTTTGGCGGGAAAGTTGGCAGGAATATCACGGATCCTGTTTTTGGAAGTTACATGAGGAAGTTGGCACGAATATCTCCTACAGGATTCGACTTTATCTCTTGAGAAAGTTGGGAAAGGTTTAGACAATTCAGTGACGTGTTTGAGAACTTAAAAATGGAACTAAATCTTCTTATATTTTGTAGTTACCGAAAACAGATTTTCACGCGATTTATCGATGGAAGTTGCGTGTGGAAAAAAGGAGAAAATACCCCTCTATACATTTGATTCCATACTAGATGGATTTTGGAGAATCTTGGACAGCAGGGAGAGACGCGTGAAGAACAGGAAATAAAGGAAATATTCGAAACTTCCGGGAAAAGAAAAAAAGAGATATCGGGAAGATTTTCTTGACATTTTCTGCGTCTGTTGCGTATAAAAGGGAGGCTGTTGAGTCATAGGAGGGGGTCGAGAATTTGGAGAGGTTTAGAGCACTAGAGAAGTAAAGAAAATCAAAGACAAAATTCTTTTATGCTGCTGCGAAGAAGAAGACACGAAGAACATAAGACGCACATGCAACAGTTGTAGGAGCAGACTTATTTCAGTGACAATAAACTCATATCGTACCTGTCTGCAGTTACCAAAACCTTTCAGCGACGATTCTGTCTTCTGTTTAAGACCTTCAGCGACTACAGTGTATTCTTTTACTCTTTTAATCAACTTTTGAGCTATAAATATGTACTTTGAGCAAGTGATTAATATGAGGAGCTAAACCCCTTTAGCCGAGGCGACGGAGGAAGCCATTGTTCCATGAAAAGTGGTATAATTCTATTTTAATTATTTTTGCAATTTCTTATATGATTATTTGCTTTGATTGAGAATTGATTGAATGATTTTTCTTAAACAATTGTGATTTCTCTTGATAGATTATGCTTAGACCTATGTTTTTGATATTCTATGCTTTCGAAATACACTTGTTATTCCAAAAATCTACTTTTGCAAAA